>CAUPSG010000297.1:0-71903 GCA_963513935.1 Aphrophora alni
GTTTGTCCATCTTTTAGTTTCGTTATTCCATCAGTTCTACCAGTGGTACATAGTATTCACTTTAGTTTATTGCCTTCTCTGAAGCTATAAGTGTCACCACGGATCTTGACTGATAGTTGGGCAAGTGCTGGGTATGACGAGGGGAGGAGTGCGGGTACTTTTCTGAAAACATTGATTTTCCTAGAAGTAAACTAATAAACTCGCGCGGTGTTCATTTACAAATTTCATTTCTACTTAAAAACCATAATAGCATTAAGGTAGTGACACTTTTATAACATGTAACTCAAATAAATATATAGCTATGGGAGTGTTATTTTTCCCCCTTATATGATGTTTAACTTTTATAAAACCTTGCAATCGTACAATCGGCTTGTCACAAATTATTTCTCTTTCTCTCAATCAACCCACAACTGACAATAAAATGCGAATCAAAAGCTAGTTTTTGTTATACATTAACACGAGAGTTTATATAACTTCATCAAACAACTCGGAGCGGCGTCGGAACAGTCATGTTTTTAGAATTGATAGTAGCGTCGATTCATCCATCAAGATTTGTGGCGACCCTTATAGTAGATCTATCGGGATGACTCTTGTAAGGACCAAGACTGCTGGTGGTTCGTAGCGCTCCTATTCTTTGTACTGATGTCATGATGAGTTCTATACCCGCTTCGGAGCTCAAACCTCACACCCGTAGAGCAGAATGGAATTACTAACTTCCAGTAGAGACTCAACTTAAGGCCCTCTATGTTTGTCATTATAACAGTTTTATTATATTTGTAAATGATCTCAATAAAAAAAGTGATGACAAAAATACGCAAATAACTTAATTAGTTTTTAATGATCTTAAAACGAGATATAATTTATAATTTTTGGACAAATAATAGAGGAGATATTAGGTAATGGTTTTAAGATCGTTCTTAACTTAAATCCTCCCCTTAAAGTTGTCAGTTCTAGGCATAAATCTTGCCTAATCAGTAAATCTTGATAGAAGTTATTATGAATACAAACATTAGTCTGCTATATTGTTACAGCTCACTGCTGCACCAACTCACTGTAGCGTATATCACGCTAATTAGACTCTAACTTGTACAAAACCTGACTCTTAATAATTAAGCTTTCCACCTATGTTTTGAAAATATTAATTAAAACATTTCAACTCTTTTAAAGTGACAAATTATTTAATAAAAACTGAAAAGCTGTCATCTTTGGTATCTTCCCTACAGAGGTGATAAATTTTAAAAATAATTTTATTTTGGTTTGCTTGTTAAACGGTGCACCACTAAAGCAAAACTCACACAACTAAAGTATAATAAATGTTGCAAATACATCGGATGAACTTTCTCAGTTAAACACCACAAAAAAAATGTTTAGAAATCAACCAAAACTATTCGTCATCTGAAAATATCAGTTAAAATTTGAAAATCAGTCATGGATACTGTTGAAAAAATATGTATTTAATAGATGATAGAATAAAACTTGAACACAAATAGTAAGTTTATTTATATAAACGCGTGATTAACTTCAGTGATTCACAAGTTGGTTATAGTTTATTAGTTATTGTGACTCGTGTATCACTGAAGATTGCGACGTTGTTCGTTTCACAGACAAAATAGTCATCTTCAGTGATACACGAGCTACAATAACTAAAATATTACTTGTGAATCACTGAAGATAATGACTTTGTCGTTGAAACGCGTTAGCACAAATAAGCGTAACCTACTATTTGTGTTCAAGTTTTATTTTAATGTTCATTGTTTGGTGTCCAAGTCACTTTGTATAATATAATGAGTAATAAATTATTTAGTTATTGAGAACGGCCATTAGTTCGCGAACCATGAAAGAGTGCGCATATAAGAAAATGTTAAAATCAACGTATACGTGTATTTATTTATTTGTGTGTATAGTGTTAATGTTTTTGTTATGTTTAATGTTTTAACGACCTCTACGGAGTGAAATTACTGAAGATGGAGTTACGACTCCGAAACGCGTCTTTGTAATTAAGACAAACGCATAGTCACATGACGGAACTATAAAGGTAATATAAATAATTTATTACTCATTATATTCAAGTTTTATCCTATCAAGTGTACCATCTCTCAACTTAAAGTCAATATTTATTTATATTTAAATCGCTTGTGGTATTAAATCGTATTTAATTAAAATTTCACTATTAATTAAAGTGGTCCAGGTTAATTTTGTTTTTTCAAAATATTTCTAAACTGTAAACTTTTCTTAGCGATTTTACACACATTTTGGGGTCATTAATCTTGACAATTTACTAAAATTTGAACGAAATCGGTAGAGTAAATTTTGAGAAATTAAGTACTTAACAGTTCCATAAAAGCTCCATGACCGATTTTTTTTTTATTATTTTTTTTTTACCGATCATTCAAGAACTAGAATGTTGGAGAGATGATGGCGGTACGTTTTATTTCAATTCTTAGAGACTACACTTAAGAAAAATTTGATTAAAATCGTTGTTCTGTTTTTTCACGATAGTTACTTCCAGATTTTGAGTTATCGAATATGAAATGCCAACATACAAAATTTTATAAAAATCGGCTCTTGTGCTTAGATTTTAGAACACTGCACAGACAGATGTTTTTCAAAAATTATATTATTTTGGACTCAGCTGGAAACTGATATATCAGCAAAATGTATCGTGATGTTAACATGATAAGAAGACGAACCTCTTTATTTTGCCTTTGTAGCAGAAAACATAATATAGTTACGGATGAAATAAAGTATAAGACAAAACTGGAAATACCTTAATTCCGTTTCCGTTTTGTGTCTAGAGATTTCCCGTACATCCTCTTGTCTCAGCATTAGTAATGTAACTGGGGAATACTATACCGTATAGGTTTTAACTTAAACAGAAACTAAATCTTATCTTTTGTCTACGAGATGTGTCTATTAAATAACGAGTCTTTTATATTTAGATAGATAGAGCTTCAATTAATTAATACAATTTAACATTTACGTTGGTTTATTCGACAGAGCCTGTTCCAGCCATTACAATATTTACCAAACGTAAGTCTAAACAAATACAATATTATTTTATTAATTCCGTTATATAAATCATACTCACAAACTTCTATATGATACAACATATATATATTATATTATATTATTCATTATATTATTGCTTTATTCCATTCCGTATATTTTTTGTTTATCTTAAATTGTTTATCTTTGTTTTTGTTTAGGATTTAGAAGTAATAATTGTTTTGGTTTTTCTTTACTGTTGTGTATTGTAATTTAAAGTAATGTATTATTATGTCATATGTAATATGTTTTGTTTTAGTTTGTTGTTAAGGAAAGCTTTATTTTTTATCTTAATATCTTTTTCTCAATCTAAATCATGCTTTGTTTGTCTAAATATTATGAATAAGTTAATAATGTTTAAGAAATAACAGAGTGAACAAAAAACATTAAACGTAAAAAACAAGAACAGTGCAGACTTTTTCTACTAGGGAATTTAGCCACGTACCTAGGGCGCATTATTTATGAAGGGGCAAACTTATGACAATAAAATGTAGGTTGAAAAATGTGTGGAAGGAAAACTTTTGAAAAAAAAAAATAATAAAAAAATATATATGTATATATTTATATATATATATATTACCATTTTCAGAAAAATGATCATATATATATATATATATATATATATATATATATATATATATATAATTATATGACCATTTACAGAAAAATGATCCGGCTTTCTAGTAGTACACTAAATAATAAAAAATTAAAGTAACGTGTTCTTCGTTTGTTGAACCTGTCTTACTGTCTCTGTATGAATAGAATCGCTCAGGATTCGTTTTGTTGTTCTACAAGTTTGTTGAGGTTAAGACATATTTTGCCTATGTTATAAGTTTAGCCAGTGTTGTGTTTGTGATATAAGACAAAATCTTCCTTCTACGTGTCATTAAATCTAGAAACTTTCTCAACATATTTCCCAATGTTGATATAATTCTTAGGATTATTTTGATTACAGTCGTTACTATCTCTATTGGTGAACGCATATTTTCACCATTCAAGGAACTATTTACGCAACTCATTGGGAGAAAACAAACTAAAATTAAATACTCTCGCCGTTATGGCAATTGAGAGTCTGTCATTTAGTCTCTTGATGTCAAAAGCTAATAAAACATTTTCTAAAAACAAAGAAAGGGGATATATAATAATATTAATAATACATAATTTTAGATTTATTTTATGTTGTACATTTTTATATTTTGTTGTTTCTGTAGAAACAATTTTCAGCATTTAAATAAAACCGTAATACTGTACAGATACACTAATTTTTACTACAGTTTACCCACTACTGTTTAGTGTAATTTTATTTTTGATTATTTCAAAGAATCAGAACAATTCTATCCTATTGTAAATTGTCAATATGCTTGAAATAACTTTGTATCCAGATTTATTTTGAAAAAAGTATTCAATGAAATTTTAATGCGTAAAAACGGGATCATGTTTTAATCAAACTTGTTGAAAGTCAGCGTTGGGGGGAGTAAACGTAGTTTACTCAAATTATTATTTCAAGTTTATATTGATATTGATTGGGGGGGGGGAGGGTTGCAATTAACTTGATTGCCTAGAGGCGTAATTTGTCTAAATACGGCATTGCTAAGATAACACATACATTTAATATGCATCTGACATGTTCTAATACGTTTAAAGTTAAAAGCTAAACTAACACCGAAGAACTAGGAGAGCCCCGACGCACATAGTGCCTTTCAGCACAACACAAGATCCACACAAGGAGCATTGCCCACGCCCCCAAGGATACCACTACCTCCAGGAAATCTTCCTCAGCGCATGTTCTCAGGAGCCGAAATTTCTGAAAATGCTGAGGATGGCACTCATGTCGGCAAGGTTCTCCATGCCATGTTTGATGAGTCACAATCGGGTTGCTCACTCATCAGTATTTGTAACCTTTTTCTCTCTTAACCTTCCTCGCTGTTGCATACAACCTGCGCCTGCTCTGACATAAACTTTCATTTATGTATGTAGGTATATCCATGTACCGCCCAAGATAAACCCTGCGTTTTTGTATTAGCCCTTCTGCATCAATCCTGCCGTCCCTTCCTTGATTCTTACTCAAATTCCTTGTTTCTTAGAGTATTATCCAGTAGAGTAAGTCTGTAATTATATAAATAACTATTTTCCTGATGTCGAGTAGGTTCTGACTGGTCTCGTAGATGTATTACAGTCTCCAGTCGCTTCGCTTCTACCCAGGAGGGTCTGAAACGATACATATGTGAAGAAAATTCCACTCGCTACGCTCGTGTCAGTGACTTTGCGTTACCATAATTATTTATATCTTGGGAGAGCAGAGGTTAGAAAATACTTAGTTATTTGTCATAGCATGTTGGTACAGTTAGATGCAGAATTAAAACAGGGAAATGTTTAATTATTTAGTATGTTACAACTTGAATAGCTCACGAGATATGAGCAAAACACTGTTTGAAATGTTAGACATTTTGAGATTTTCCTGAATTTCAATAGTATTTTGTCTACTGCTGGCCCTGTTGTAGCTGCTCATCGTGCTTGCGTAGAGACGATGGAGAAAATAACTTTTGTCTACAGTTGTTGACAAAGTGGCATTTTGTTCATTTAAATTAGTTTGCAAAACAGCTGATTTCTCAACAGTTTCACTTCGCCCACTACTTTTCCCACTACTTTGCACACTACTTTGCACACTACTTTGCTCACTCCGAATGGCAACCGAACAAAACGAAATTTAGGTTAAGTTTATTTGAATTGATTTATAATATACAGGAAATGTCCCGTATGTATGTTAGATTAGTTTTTACATGTAAAATAACATAAATAAACAACAAAACAACGTTTTAAAGTTGAAAAAAGAAAGTAATTATTCATGAAGATGATTGACAGTGTATGTACACGGAGAGTATTTTTCGTTTATCGAGTTTTGAAGTTGGCAATCCCGTTTCCTCAACAATACACCTAACTTATTTGTAATATTCATAAATAACCTCAGTTTTGACTTGAGAACTTCTACTCAGTGTTGATGTGTTGTTTAGCACTACTGCTATATTTTGTGTAGTTAGTTTTAAAATATGGACAGTTCATATTTTAAAATAATTTGAAAAATAAGAAAAATGCGGTTATTAAAGATCTAATTGTAATTGTTTGTTTGAATACTATTGTATTAAATTAATGTTTTATTAAATTGTGTTACTGCTGAAGTATGTTTTTTTATTTGTCACAAAATAACAACTGTAGACAAAGTATAATGTGCAATTCGTGAGCAAAGTGTCTTTTTTAAACTCGATAAAATTGTTCTCTCGTTTAAAAAAGTGCCACTTTGCTCACTAGTTGCACAAATAACTATTTCGATTTCCATGAAAAGTGAAGATCAGTAAAAACACTAAGGTAGACTTACCAAACTTACACTATACTTGGTAATCACTAGTGCAAGTAAAAATCGACCTTTCCCTCTATGTTTCAATGTTAATTCTTAATTAACTTGTCTCTGATTTATTTTACATTATATTAATTATTTTGTGTTAGTATTAAAATATTTGGAAATGACATTTAATTTTGTATGCTCTTTGTAACGGGCCCATTGACTAATTAAACAATAAAAACGTAAGCAAGTAGTTACGGTTTGATTGCTATCCCTGGATCAACTCACTTTGCTTCTTGTCCTTAATTTGACGTCACATTCCATGAACAAACATCGCATCACTAATTACTTCATCGTCGTCAAACTGTAAACACGCTTGAGTAATACAGTTCAAAAGCTGATACGGATATTAAAGCGGTTTGGAGTTCATAAACGTCGTTTTGTCAGTGTGGACTCGATTCCCTTGAGAGTAGAGTAAGATTGGTTTTTAAAATAAATAAACGGTGAAAAAACATTCATCAATCCTGAAAAACAAATAAAAACCAATGAATATTCGTCATTACCAAAAAATGTGAATATAATGAGTAATAAATTAATTTATATTACCTTTTGTTCCGTCATGTGACTTTGAGTTTGTCTTTATTACAAAGACGCGTTTCGGAGACGTATCTCCATCTTCAGTAATTTCACTCCGTAGAGGTCGTTAAAACATTAAATATCACAAAAACATTGACACTCTACACACAATTTAATAAATACACATATACGTTGATTTTAACATTTTTTACATGCGCACGGTTTCATGGTTCGCGAACTACTGGCATTACGGTGAGGCCAAGGTTATCTGACTATTGGTTGGTCATATCAGTTTATTTATAACTCATTGCCGTCTCAAATAATGCATTTGATTGGTAAGATAATTTTTCATTGAGAATATCGTTTTTAAATGAACATTAAAAAATGTGAGATCAGTAAAGTTGTCAGTCAAAAGTGGTATTGAACCGTGATCACTGTCTTTGGAAAAAATATCTTTATATTTAAATTGGACCTAAAGTTGTATAGATTGTGCCTTAAATGCGTAATGACGACGGTAAACGTTAAAATTCTTTTGCGTTTGAATATTTTATATTTGGGATTTTGCAGGGATATGAAACCTAATTTCATTAAATTTTGAACGAAATCGGTTTTTTAGTTTGGAGAGATGGCGAACTTTAAGTTATGTTTTGTAACTTTAGAAGTTACATTAATAAAATTGTTTTGCGTTGGACTGTATTTGTATTTTAAAAAAAATTGTGAAGTCCTCATTTCACGACACCTCGTACTGTGTATGTTTGCTTGGTCCATTATAACTGAAAGTAATGATGTGAGCGGGATTCTCCCTTGAGTTCCATCGGTCACTTTGTTTTGTCCTCAACTCACATTCTCACTAATATTCCCAATTTATCATTGTTCTCTAGGATTATAAAAGTTTACGCGTGTGTAAAGATATTAATTGTAATGTCGGCTAGTCTCGTAGATGTGTAGGCTATACATTGAACAGAAATAATACTAAGCGGTCCTTTAGTTTGATTGTACGTACCAACTTCGTAAAACAAAAACCCAAGACTAGACGAAAAAAGGCGTGGATACAGATAGGGTCAATCCCGAAGGACATTGGCTGGATCTACAAGTTTTATTTTATATAGTCTTGAGTTAGATCAATCTTCTTGATCTTTCCTATCAGATCTTTCTTGACCAACTCTTGTTCTCTTCCGATTCTAACGTTATTGGAGCGTTCGAGGGCTAGGGGTTTTTATTTTATGTTATTTTCTTCTTCTTCTTCTTCTTAAAGATTATGATGACCGAAAGGTTTTTCAAGAGAAAAATAGGTAGTTGTGTTTTAAGGGTGCAAAGTTTACTTTGTCGCATAAGAGCAAAAGTTGACTCTAGAGGCGGCAATGTCTCGAGGACGACAAAGATACCCGTAGTACACACGGCATTTTTTCCGCAGTTACAGTTTAAATAAGAGTGCACACAGTTATTTTTAATAATATTATTAATATTATTTTGAGGTTATGCAACAATTACAATAGCCAAAACGCGTGTATGGTGATTCAACGATCAGCTGTTTGTTTTTCCCTCATACGGCGTGCAAAGAAAAGTACCTTTACTCACACAGTGTACAAAGAAAAGTGAAAACATAATATATTATTATTAAGGATATTATACGCTGAATTTAAGCAGTCGCGTTTAGGAACGGCTATGAGAGTGTAGGATTATATTGTGGTCAACCATGGCGACATATTGGATTAAATTAAACAATGATTTAACCAAATATTAAATATAATTAAACATATACAATTACCTTTAGTAATCCTAGTTTCGTTGTTGTCACGACTGCAGTTTCAGCCTCACAGGACTATTTTCAAAGATTTCGAACTTAATGGTTTTTTATTCACACTACACATAACACGAACATATAATCAGACTAAAATACATTAAAAAACTGTTTACTCTACTGGAATGGTTGTCAAAGTTTAGTCATTTTGCGATAAAAGTTCAAAACCTTTGAAAATAGTCCTGTGAGTTGGGACAACGACGAAAACAGGATCACTGTAGGTAATTTTATGAAGTGATCTAGGGCGGTAGAAAACTGAAAATGAATAAATTATATTTAAAAGAATAAGTATAAATATAAATGATTGCAATACGATTGTAAAGCATTTCATGTATTCCAGTTTGTACGACCTAAACAAAGTAACTCAATATTTCACAGTAGCTGGCTATCGCCCAATAATAACACTGCCAAGGCACGCCAAAACAAACCAATTTGTCTTTTATATGCAGATTTGACCTTATTTGTGTCGTTTCAACCACATTGAACCTACTCATACAAATATATATTAGCAGTGATTTATTTGTACTTCAATATTTTAAAAAGTAAAGTTTTTGAAAAAAGAAATACTGCTATGTAGAGTTTTTAGTGTAATATTTTTTTATCAGATCTCTGTTAGTTTGCAAACTATATTTATGTTTTTATAAAATTATACATTTTATATATTTCTAGATAAATCTGACATTGGTTTTCAGTAATTTTATTTATTTATTTACTAATTTCATCATTTTTGTTTGTTACACATGAAACATGTGACATTTCATGGATTACATAATATATTTTGTTTTGATTGGCTACAAGTTAGTCTTTCAAGAAACATTAAAATGGTTTTGAACGTATTTTTATTTTCTTACAGGTTTTGTGTTCATGTCTGGAAATGACAGACAATGTGACATGAAGTTTCCAAAGTAACATAATAAGGTAAGAAAAATCTTTAGTCTAATCAAGACATTTCTGTACAAATATTAAAAAAAACATCTTAAAAATGTGAAGGATACTAGCTGATAGCCCCAACTTCATCTGGGGGGGGGGGTAGTTGAGATAGTTTTATAAAGAAATAATGTTTTTAGCACAACCCTATAGTGCTATGGTGCTATGGAAATAACTTATGCTCAAATACAGCAACACACCAATTTTGATCAAAATCGACCCATAAATTACAAAGATTCGATACTTGTTTTAGGGGTAAAAAAACCCTTGGACTGGAACATTTTCAAAGCCCTTTCTTAGTACACGTCTACAGACCTACCCCAAACCATGTTAAAAAATGCATAGCTCTACGCTTCTTGGATCTATAGATTTCGTGATCGTGTGGGTTTTGGCTTATATTATAAAGATTAAAAGTAAATTTTTTTTTCAAATTGAGTGTTATCGGTAGGCCTACAGAATTTAGCCGAAATTTAATATATATAACCAAACGGTAATAACAGATATTGATGATTTTGATTTATGGAGGCGAACGGAAAAGGAACACGACCAATTGGTTACTTGGAGTTATAAAAAAAGATAATTTATATGGTTAGTAAAATAACATTTTAAAAAGAATGATGATTTCGCTGGAAGAATGCAATTAATAATAGGAAAGTACTTATTGAAAGTTCACATAATTCCATAAATGGGACTGAATTATTTAATGTGATACATTCATGAAGGCCATATTTATTAAAAATATTCTGGGTTTGAAATGAAATTTATTATCAATAACTTCGTTAGTATTAATTTTACAAATGGAAAATGAAAATAAGTATATTGTTAAGACGAATAATTGCTCCAAAGATATAGAAACAACATTTTAAAACGGTTTCCATTAAAATAGTTTACAATATATGTTTCTAAGTTTCAATAGAAATATTTCCAAGCACACTACGTACGTACGTAATTTGCATACTACGTTTATATACAAAGGAGAACTGTTTATTGATAATCACCTTTCAGGATCACTCTAAGATCGGTTATAACACACGTGTAAATTGTTTCTTATTTAGCACACAAACACTACACCACATGCAATACAAAGTGCATCTCGTCAGCAGCTTTGTACATGTTCTATCAATAAACCAATTTGAGTTAATGCATGGATTAAAGTTTCCAATAATTAATACACAAAGCAGTAAGAGATTAACTGACTTGACTAAATGATACAACTTAGTAATGATGCCATTTCTGTCTGAGGTACAAGGATTAACAGCTATAGAAACTGTAAATTGTCATGGTTATGATAAGATTTTATTGTTACACAAATACGTAGTTATGTGGATGGGTTATGTCGAGTATGTTTTTGTTATATCCGTTTTAAGGTCATCTGAAACCAAATTAAAAAAAATATATATGTAGTCAATCGTTTATCTGTTTGTCTGTAAAAACGCGTGAGCCGATATCAATAAAATTTTATTTTGGTCATATCTCAAGATTATAATTTTTGAATTGTTTTGGTAACTCAAAATTTGAGGTTAACTGACGTTTAAAATATTTTGACCACGTTTTGTTTAAGTGTATCGTTTAAGGAACCCAAAAAACTTTTTGGTTGCTATATCCCAAAAATGTCGAGTCGTAATTTATCAAAAAGTTTTTTATATCTCCAAGGGGCTGTTATAAAAGAGTAATATTTCAAAAAATTCGGTTCGTAAGTTGTCGCTAAATTTTTTTAATATGTCTCCATGGGAGTGTTTGGTTGTACCAATTTCTTTAAAATCTCAGTTAAATGTGAAGATTAATGTCTCACATCCGTGGTCTAAATTGCAGATAAAAATATATTACAAGTTCATGATTTGGTAAAAAAACGATATTCAACCTTGACTGCTTTCATTGAAGCACTGCACACATGACAAACGACAGACAGATATAATTCCCCACTTTATTGGAGTTTCCTAAAAACTCTTTTCCCAACTTTCTCCTAAATATATGTACGAAAAATGACTGAAATATACATCAGAACATTACTTCACATCACCATTGTTCTTTAATACTTTATCCTTTTCTATTCTATATAATTAGTTTACTTTATTATCTGTATTGACAAAATGAAATGAAAAATGAATGTCCTCAGGCAGTGTTGTGTTGGCATTGCTTTGTGATTTGTTGTGTTTTACAAAGGTTTATTTTATAAAATCAGTGTCTTTGTTAACATTATATGAGTACAGTTTTATTCTGATTTCTACAGACTTTGAGGTATTTATTTTATATCCTTCGTTAAAAAAATAATAACTTATATTAGACGAATTCAATATTTTGTGTGGTTTAGTTGAATTATGTTTCTCTTGATAGGAGTTAGGTTTTGTGTGCTTTTTCCTTTATGGAGGAGACTGAAAATTCCTACCCCTTCATTAATTATTGCTTTAGATTGTGTTTTGGTTACAGTGGTTGTTTACTTATTTTACTTTCTGGTACACAGAACCTGCACTCCTCAACTGTGATATTCATTAAAGACGTTTTGCGCTAATCGTATTTGTATTGAGGGGCTGCTTATATGAAACCACGTTTTTAAATCTTTTATTGCAAGACGTGGGAAGGGAGCGAAAGTAAACAAAATTAAAATTTGACGTATGGTCACGTGATACGTCGTTTGCGATCACGTGACCAAATGGACGATTCTGATTGGTCGAAAATAACTCCATAGAACACATGTTACGGCCAAATCCCTGGTATGTCTACTCAAGGTGACAAGCAAAATGACACAAAGACATAGATTTAGATTGATTTTCGTGTGTAGATTTGAAATTAAGTTTTTTTTCTGTACTTTACAACAGAAAGCTAAGATAAATGTATTTTAAATAACAAAACTACATTGCAGAGGTTATAAAAATGAAATTATCACACGAGAGAAAACAGAACACTGTAAAATATTGCCAAGGCCTTTATAATTGAGTTAATAGGGTTCAGGGAAAACAGTAAATTGTGTTTCTGCAAAGCTTTAATGTTAAATTTATATTCTTTATTTAATTTTACAGTGACAAATGTGTTGTATAATGCACTTAGACGTGTGAAGTGTAAAGGGTGTCTGTAAAGAACGGGCACAGTTTAGTAGTTTTGAAACTAATGAAGAACGATTTTATTGTTGCATAAAAACATCTCACTTGTACGTATGTTCAGAGAAATAGGCAAACAATTGTACGAAGGGTGTTTATTAAATAACGATACTGTTACAGTAACTCACTTTTATTTACATGTTTCACAATTCTAGTGATTGTTCCATTGTCTCTATTCGCCATTTTACACCGATGCAGACTTGTTTTCAACTAATCTAATAAATAGAACGAGACTCCTTGTTAAGGAAAATAACAAGTCACTCTGTGCCATATCTGGAAAATTTTCCAGTGTAGTAATGTGTTTGTCGGTCAAATTCTGCTTTACAGAGAGTGTTACTTGAGCTGGCACATTGTCGTGATAAAGAATAATTCCATTTCCCACAGTTTTGTCTTCAAGTTTTTATTCTTTCTCTTAATCTTTTCGAAAATTCCCCCTAATGATGATGGATAACTGTTGTGCCATTCTTCCAAAATTACACCCTTTCCTATTAAACAGACACAATAGGCATGGCTTTGACAAGTTTGTTTCAGTTTTGGTGCATTGATTATTGTTTCGTTTCAGGATCATATGGAAGATCCAGGTTTTGTCACAAGTGATGATTTTTGAAAAATATTGCAGTTGAGTCTAGTTCCTGCAGTATGGAAGCACAAATTTCCTTACGACGTTATTTTTGGTCTGATATAAGAACAGTAGAAAACATCTTAGCACAATCCTGTTTTGTGTTGCACTTCTCACACAAAGATTTCCACTAAGTGGTTTTGTTAATGTTCACAACTTCAGTTATCATTAGGATATCGAGTCGGTGGTCTTCTAAAACAATGTGCCTAATTATTACTACATTTTCATCGGATTTGAAGTAATTGAAAGTGTGTTTCTCGACTTCCACTCTCCGACTTATTTCACTGAAATACCACTTCTTTTATACTACTCAAACACAAGTGCACAAGACATGCCCGTTTTCTTCGTAAGCATCAGTAATTGTTTGAAAATATTTTGTTGGTGTTTTCTTCAAATGTACTAAAGTTTGCAATTATCACGCTACTCAACTTTTTGTTATTGTAATAGACAAACGTGGAACATTCACGGTAAGGAAGAATGTTGCCTTCACCAATGTCTGTTGCATCTTCAAATCTGAACTTCGATTGTCTCAAGTTATGAGCGAATTAGACTCACATACTGAATTTGTTCAAAATCTGTCCTTCTGATTCACGCACGATTGATGTGTATAGTTAAATTAAAACTGTTTGGACTCGGTTTTATTTATTGAAAACATTCGGCTTTAAATATTTGTTTTATTACATATGTTGCTCAGTTCATGTACGTAAGAACATTAAGCTATAAATACGAGGGAAAGTAAAACATTGAAGGGAAATCTTATATCCCTCTTAATAACATATCAAGTAACAATGAATGTTCTGCTATAAATCATATTATATGATCTGTTGCATTGTTAGTTGTTTGTGGTTGTGTTTAAAAGTCAATGAGTGCTCCTTTATCCAAGGAGTTTTATCAATTTTGATGAAGTTAAACTGCAGAAATTATGCAAAGCAGCAAAACTATGAACAGAGTTACTTGTACAAGTGTACAGAAAATATATAAATAGGTTTGTTAGCTTTGAACGGTTTCTCTCTGAGATGAAAAACGGATAGTGGTCTTACACTTCAAAGAATACATGTGGTTAAACACACGTTTCTCAATAACGTACCAATTAAAGTTGATGAAGTTGCGATGTCTTGATTCAAAATTTTAACTATCCACAATTATTTAAACCTTCGAAAAGTTTGAGCTTGCTGAGATCCATGTCAGACATCCATTAAGATGTTTGAATGACTCTTTGAAGCTGTTGAACGTTTTCTGTACCGGATTAACAGTTGATGAGAGTTTTGTCTGAAAACATTCTTCATATCCAACGATATTCTTATATCTGAAAGCTTCAATTTGTATTTACTTCACACTCAAAGGTGAAATGGTGAATAGTGAAACTTATTGTATTTCGATCACTGGACGCAAAATTTAAATCCAAAAGGGGCTGTAACTTTCAAAATGTGTGATTTTACTTCGGGATAACATTCGACAGCATATGTTCAATAAGACAATCTGTTGGCTTCTAGAGTTCGTTAATGAACTGTTGTATCACCCGTCAGACAGTCCTGACCTGGACCAGGCGATTTTCATTTTGTTGACTTAATAAAAGAAAAGCTGCAAAGGAATCATGTTTGTTCTGATGAAGAGGTAATGGAAAACGTGAAAATATACTATGCATCAGACATACACATTTTTTGAATGGTCGAAAGGTTGTTAAAAGATGGATAAAGTAAGTACACAGAAGCATGGAAGATATTATGAAGAAAAATAAGCACATTTTCATAAAGTAATTTTTCATTAGAATTTCACTACACTTTTTGACTTGTATACAATATCATTTAGTTCCTAACATCTCGTCTTAAGAGGAGCCGGAAGGGGTATTTTTGAATTTTTTTCAAAAAAAATTTTATGTGTTTTTTTGGTAGTCCAAAGTGTTCCTTTTAAGAAAATATGCAACTTCAAGTAAAAAACACATAAATATGTTTAAAAAAAATCCAAAACCAGACCTAGTCACACTCGTTTTTCTCACCTATTTGTGTTTGTTTCATATAGTAGGCCTACAAGTTTATAAGTGTCAATACAGTTTTGTTGTGCTGTGTTCGCAATAATGCTTATAAGCTGAATTTTGCTGTCATTCTGCTTGTTTGTTTTGTATAAGATCAGCTGATATTGGTTGTTGTTTCCATGCTTATGTTGATACATCTTTTTTGTGAAACATTATTGGTTCTTCGGTGAATATTATTGTGTTTAGTGGTGTGTTTTGTTTTGTGAATTGTACTAGTTGTAGCCATAATGCCTAGAGCAAAGAGTTCTTACAAAACTAAATCTAAATACAAAGATAATCAGTTCGAAACTAAGGATCATAGGCCTAGGCATCCACCAGATAGGCCTAAGCTTACAAATACATCACCTAGGCCTAAACCAGAATCACATCCACAACCTAGGCCTAGTTTGTCTTCAAAGAAACTTTCGTCATCTAACAGTGAATATAATACCTACCAGGTAATGGAAATGTTATTTTTGACTTAGGCCTACTCAGTAATTGCATAAAATGCTTTGTAAAGTGTAAATTTTGTGATGGCTTTAAATTTTTACTTTAAAGCCAGTTTTCCGAATATTTATTTTTTTAAGATAAAGGTACATTTATCTCAGAAACCATTCAAGATACAGAGTTGATTTTTTTTTAGTTATACCTTATAATATTACCTATAAATGGATGCAACTTCAATTCCAAAACTTTTCATTAAGGTAATTAAAAAAATTAATGTACCTGTAAAAACATAACATTTTTAAAGCTTTTTTTTAAAAAATCAAAAAAATATTAAATATTTGTTGGAACATTATGAAATAGCATGTATAACTTTAGAAGTATATGTATATTGTTGTGTAAAATTTTCAACTATATAGCTCATATACTTTATGAGATAATTGTACCTATAGTTGAAGAATTTAACATGTATAGTATACCCCCTTCCGGCTCCCCTTAACACAATTAATGGAAGGACGGCAATTTTCATAATTTGCTAAGATAACAAATCCGCCTAAAGAGAAATCCACTAATACTTATGTCTAATTAAGAAAAAAATAATTGACGTTAAAACCATAGGAAATATTGAATTCGTCCAATATCTAATTTTTTAAATTAAGGATATTGCTTTGTAAATCCCTCAAAGCTTGTAGAGGGTAAAATAAAACTACACTCTTGTAATGTTAACAGACTAATTTTATAAAATAAACCTTTGTAAAACACAAACAAATAAATCACAGAGCAATGTAAAAACCGCGAGGCACTGCCTCAGGACTTTCTGTTTCATTAAATTTTTTCTACAAAGGTAAAATATACAAAATACACATCAAAAAATTATAAATCATAATTAAACATACATCATAAAACAAAAAATTAAACATCATATAGACAGATTGTTAAAGTTGAATAATGACGTCATTGTTTATTTTCTAACATCAGGTCGACATTTTTGGCAATTACAAAACTTACCCTATACTTCTTGTACTGGGTGAAGCCCCCTAAGCCTTGAATATTCCAGTAGCTTCAGCGTTGAAAGATAACAGAGTTGGTTAAGAGAGACTTGATAGAAAAGATAAAAGAGAGATCTAACCCAAGACTACATGAAAAAAGTATAGATACAGCTAGCATTCCTCGGGAGTGCCAAGCCCGTACTGACTACTTGACTTACTTGACTTATTTCCTTATATCTCCTATTGGAGCATAGTGCAACCAGAAGAGCTCTCCATCTGTCCCTGTCTCCAGCAAGTGCCTTCACTTCTCCCCAAGTCTTGTTAACTTCTTTTGCTTCTTTAATAATGGTCCTCTTCCAGGTTTCTCGGGGTCGACCTCTTCTTCTGACACCCTGCGGGTTCCAATTTAGGGCCTCTTTCTCAATGGTTCCGTCTGGCTTCCTCAGTGTATGTCCTAACCACCTCCACTTCCTCTTTCGAATCTGCAGTTTGACCCAAATTTGACCTGTTCCTCTCCATAAATCCTAAGGAAAAGATAAAAGAGAGATCTAAACCAAGACTACATGAAGAAAGTGTAAATACAGCCTAGCACCCTCGGGATTACCAAGCCTGTACTCCCTATAGGTAACAATGATTTACCTTATGTATATTCTGCTACTGTCTTCTTTCTTGGTATTACAACTAACGCGTTTCAGATCATCTGCCCCATCTTCAGAGTTTTTTGAGATAGTTAATACAATAAAATTCACAAAAATCACGAACAAAACAATACATTTCACGGACGACACATTGCATGCTTATCTTAAGACAACTTAACGTTTCATATCTGAAGCCTAACGGTGTTTATTTAAAACTTGTATCTTGAATTTTGATAGCTGAATCATATATTGCATTTGAAGAGAAATTTAGTTGGGTCATTCATTAAGCTGTGTTTATTATATTAAAATGTTTTATAAATCTCAAATTCTTGGATACCATCCTTTTCTGCATAGTGGTTTTAGGTTGGTTTTAAAATCAGTATAGGAATGGTTTTCGTCAATAAGATGGTATACGAAATTTTACATATTACCGTCGATGTTCTTTTTCGGCAAATTCTCTTCCTGTTTGGCCTGTATGGATAGAATTTATTACATTGGACACATTTTAGTTTATAAAGCTCTAAAGGTCTGTTATGGTTTTGCTTGAGTTATTTCTTAATATAGTTAATGTTTCAAGTGAAAGTATCAGTTCATCTATAAAGTCATCTTTATTTAAAGGTATTGCAACTAATATCTGTATCATACTGTTGTATGCTGCTATTTTTTGAGACATAGGGTGATGTGAATCAGAATGTATGGTGGTAACAGTGGTTGTGGATTTTCTGTATATTTTGTAGCGAAATTTGTCCCTTTCTTTAATAATCGTTGTATCAACTTCAGTTTCACTTGTGAATTGTATTTACTTGTTTACGCCATAAATATAATTCTTCAAGTATCTTCAACGTTTGTGGTATAGGATATGATTCTGCTGGGGAGTTTATTTACATTTGACAGCAGAAATGTATTCTCATAGTGATTCAGACAATAAACAGGAGATTGGTGAACCCATGGCCTAACCTGTCTTTTTGAATAAAACATTTGTTGTCAAAAGTGAAGTTTTGATATAATATTAAAGATGGGGCAGATGTTCTGAAACGCGTTAGTTGTAATACCAACATAGAAGTCACGTGGCGGAATATACATAAGGTAAATTATTGTTTTTTCTAAAAATTGTGACTTGGATACAAAACAAATATTATTCGCTATAAAGTGATCTCCTGAGGTGAACAGAATAACAAACACACAAACATAGAAACGCATAACTAAACAGTCTAATAATAATCTTTGTTTAGTTAACAATAAGTTTGGTTTGAGCTAAAGTAAGCATTTTTTATGCATTTTAGAGAGAAAAACAACCCTTTACGAATCGATCTAAAAACATTAAAAGATTTAAAGTTAATTGTAAAATTTGCCTAATCAGTAAATCTTGATACAAGTTATTATGAATACAAACATTAGTCTGCTGTATTGTTACAGCTTTACATGAACTCGTTGTAGCGTATCGCTTTAATTGGGCTCTAACTTTACAAGAGCTGAGTCAGAACTAAGCTTTCACCTATGTTTTGAAAATATTAATTAAAAACCTTCATCTCTTAAAGTGTCAAGCTATTTAGTGAAAATGGAAAAGCTATATTTTAATAGAGAAGCTAAAATAAATAGAAAACTTTATTTTGGTTTACGTAATACAGGGTGCGCAAATATTTCACACGCAAAACTCACAAACTTTTTTTTGAAATTTTCGTATAACTTGTGGGAAATTCCCCTTCATTTGTGATTTGTTAATTGTTGATCTCACAATGCTGCTACATCGTCAATATTTCTTGACAAAGAGAGTAACTTTGTCTATCGTCTCATCAATTCATAATATTGTGTTAAAAATACGACCAATAGATATTAGAACTTCATGGAACTTTATTGTGACTCAATATGGGACTTCTGCTAAAAAGAGTAAACCTACAAAAAATCAGTCAATCAACATTATCAAAATGTCATATAAAAACTAAAATCGATTGGTTTGCTAAATTCAGCATTAGAAGACAAAGCTGGAGCGGAAATCTACTTAATTGTTAAAAAGTAATTTATGTAATTATATATAATGACTGGCTAATAATAATATTTTTGTTTATTTGGTAGTTGTGGAAATTTTGTTTAGTTCCCAAATAAGATATTAAAAAAGTTTATTTATTATACAAAGCTAATATCATAGTCGCCATCTTATTATTTATAAATTGTACAATAAACGCATTTAAGTTTAGTTCGGTTATCATTTGTTTAAGGGTCACAACGTGATGCCAGTTTAGCTATACATGTTCTCCCTTCCTTTTCTCCTTGGTCTTTTTCTTCTTCTCCTCGGTCTTTCTCTTCTTCTCCTTAGCCTTCTCCAAGGTCCAACCTAAACACTTGTTTAGAGAACGTTGGTTTTCTGTTTTTATTTATGTTATCTTCATACAACTACATAGACAACTATAACAATTTAGATTCAAGATAAAAAAATTGTAATTATTCACAAAAAAGTTTTACAAAGATAAAAACTTGTTTAATTTATTTTTCGCTCTCTTAATACGATCACGTCAATAGCCACCATTTTAGTTACGGTGATTACAAATAAAATTTTCCGAATGTTTTTGTTTTGTCTCATTGAGCCCTTTAAAATAATCTATTGCATGACCGTATGTTCTATTTAAAATGTTTGACTTACCTCTCCTCTGTTTCACTTTCTTAAGTAAAAAATCGGAAGGTGTGGGAGTAGGAAGAAGATTGCCACAAACCCATGGTTTATTAATAACAAAGCTATTGTAAGACCTCCCGTGTAGTAAACTGCTGTAAATATGTTATAACACTTAGGATCGGTGCACATTGCATACTTACGTTGCTGAAATAGTACTATTTTCATTTTCTCACATATTCATACTTAAAACAAAGTTATGATAGATCAAAGAATCATTGCCTGTTGTCGAGTATTTTGTGGAAATATCCGTTCTGATAGCAAAGTGTTTTTTGTAACTATCTCTGTCTCTCTGGCGTTGGTCCAGTCCATACGAAACTCGTTGATGGATTTTAATCAAATTTGGTATATGGACATATTTTCCCCATAAATCAGGACATTTATTTTCATATTTTTGTGATAATGGAACACATAGGGGTAGCTGTCAAATGAAAAAGAAGCTAAAAAATTCCGATTTTTTAAAAATCAGCTTCAACGATTTTGATCAATTTTTTTTGGATTCGCCTCTAAGGATCCTGACAAATATACTAGTCACCACCTCATAGTTTTTATTTGGGTTTGAAGATTGGTTTGAAGATGGGTAAGCAAGAAAGTTTGTGCACCCATTTATTTCTTTTGTGATTTGTAAATAATCTACGTTCTTCCAACAGGTGGTATGGATGATGTTTTTAAAAGTACAGTATATTATTAAAAATGTTACATCATTAAATTTAATTTTTTTCAAGTTTGGCAACACTGTTGTGCATTATAGGGCAACAACCCTTTAAATAGAGAATCTAATTGTTTCCCCAAGTTCACGTAATCCCCAGACAGACGGGGGAAGCTTCAACCCATTGTCTTTTAATAAAATATCTTTCATTCAATGTTACTGTGGGATTAGACGGAGATATTATTTTATTTACTTGTTTTGTTTTCAATATAATCCTTAAGGATGTTATTCATTATTTATAGGGGAGGAGGGGTTTAAACATCTCGATCGTTATCGTCATAAAACAGAGCACAAAATGGTGACTTTTAACAGAGTAGGATGGGAATCAAACCCAAGAAAGGTGTAGTTCCAGCTAGGATTGCCACACTCGTACTGAGATGATATGAGATTTCGAACCCATCTGTATCTTATTTCTGTTATGAAATGTCTAAATGTATGTCTGTTTGTTCTTTAGCAGTAATATCTTGCAAACTGATTGACAGATTTTGTACAAAACTGTTATATTCACCACTAATTATTCAACATATATACATAAAAATTAATTTATAATTTGAGATTACCTACTGAGAAAAACCAGCTTTAATGATTTTGCTCAAAAGTAACCTCCAATTAAAATGAATTGGTCTTCATTTCTAAAAAATCAAATATGAAGTCATATTTAAAAAAAAAAAAAAAAAAATTGTGATTTTGCTGTTTGATAAAGAAGAAATAATACCAAGATGAGGGAATGGAGGAAGTGTCTGGAAATAGTTATTTGTGCAACTAGTGAGCAAAGTGGCACTTTTTTAAACGAAAGAAAAATGTTGACGCACGAGGCTTGCCTCGTGCGTCAATTTTATCGAGTTTAAAAAAGACACTTTGCTCACGAATTGCACATTATACTTTGTCTACAGTTGTTATTTTGTGACAAATAAAAAACATACTTCAGCAGTAACACTATTTAATAAAACTGAGGTTATATATGAATATTACAAATAACTTAGGTGTATTGTTGAGGAAACGGGATTGCCAATTTCAAAACTCGGCAAACGAAAAATACTCTTCTTGTACATACACTGTCAATCATCTTCATGAATAATTACTTCCTTTTTCAACTTTAAAACGTTGTTTTGTTGTTTATTTATGTTATTTTACATGTAAGAATTAATCTAACCTACATACGGGACATTTCCTGTATATTATAAATCAATTCAAATAAATTTAACCTAAATTTCGTTTTGTTCGGTTGCCATTCGGAGTGAGCAAAGTAGTGTTCAAAGTAGTGGGCAAAGTGAAACTGTTGAGAAATCAGCTGTTTTGCAAACTAATTTAATTGAACAAAATGCCACTTTGTCAACAACTGTAGACAAATGTGGTTTTTTTCGTAGAAGATGAAAAATCTTCAAAAGACACCTGGACTCCGTATTTCCAATAGTATGCGATTCTTCCTCCCTCAGAACCACTTCCTTTCCGTAGTACAAGGATTCAGAAGTGTATTTCTATGCACTAAGCTGATAAGCTCTTTCGATGGATGTGTCGTGAAAATTAAATGAAAGAGCAACATATGATGGGATAACCTTGGTTGTGGTGTTGTGTAGTGAAGGATGGGATTAACTTACAATGTACTGAGTTTACTATTTTAAAATTAATTATACGATGATTGTGATTAAACTAATTGTTGTCACGTTTTGTCGGTTGCTGGAACACAGTTTCGTCGTGAGTTTTGATGACGACAAAGTAAATTACAATTTTTCCATTAAAACTGATTTTGATGAAACACATCTGGTCTTTGTAAAACAATACAATTTTGTCACTAAATTACGTCGAAATAAATCCAAAATTAAAATATTAAAGTAGCAGTTCTTGGAGTGACTTGAGTCTGGTTTTAAGCAATGAAACATGTAATGTGCTAAATAGTTAAAATTAATTTAAAGAAAATTCAGCACAACTTCTACTTGCTAAGCTTGATAAGGAAAAAAGAAAGGGGAAGGGGTTTAGATTGTCATTAGCAAAGCGGTGAGATCAGACAGTCTTGATGTGAAGGAGTGAGAAGGAAATAGATTAGTACGCTCTACTGTCAATTTATAATTACGATGGAAATTTTAATAACCTTTCATTTAGAAAAGAAAGGTTATTTATAGTGTCTTAAAACAATTGAAATGTAATTAATTAGATATTGGCGTGTTAACACTGATCCCGATATTTTCATGAGCTTACCAAAGTTTTCGGAAATCGCCGAAACAAGTTCATTAAATTCGGTTCACATATGCATGTGGTTAACGTGTGAAAAGAATTTCATAAATAAATATTGTTCAACCATTTCAAAATGGCTGCCTTTTAAAATTAATTCTCGTAAGTATGTCTTTAAATAGAGGAAAGTTAAATATATATACATACACTCACACATGTCGAATACTACGATACATGACATAATCTTAGTAATACAAGAAGTGTCAAATGGAGAAATATAAACTTTAAATCGGAACCGCGAGTTAAATCGTGTTAAAACCGACAAATGATTCTTTAATATTCGTTTATAATTTTCCAAAGGGCGTTTTGGATTATTTTTATATTGATTAATTTTGTACTTTATAATAATTCCTTTTAATAAACACTAACCACTTATGCAACACAATATTGGATTTTAACACTTAAACATTTAAGTGCCATTTTTTGTTCTTAGTTGCATAAAAAGTTCTTAAATGGCAGAGGTTAACATACTAACCATAACCACGTGTTATTGGTGTGGGATCTTTGTAGATACTGAGGTTTAAAGTTGCTTATAATGGAGTTTGTTCTGTTTACTTGATGTTGAATCTACGTACGATTTGGTTGTTTAATGATGATTCTGTTGTAAATTTCATTTGTGACGAAGTTTGGTTTATTATTAATTGATGGATTGTTTTTGAATCGGGTGTAAATGTTATATATTCTAGTGTTTTTAATATCCGATCTTTTCTAGCAGTATGAAGTATTTTTAAATTGTTTTCAATCTTTGTGTTTTTGGTTTGAGATTTGTGTTTTGTTGTGGGAGAATGGTTGTTGTTCTTTAAAACGTAATACGAACGTGCGTCCAGTTTGTCCAATACATTGCATGTTGCAGTCATCACATGTTAGCTCTGGTGTTGTTATGTTTGTGGATGTACGCTTAGTTTGTTGGTGCGTCGATATAAATCAATATGGTATCCCTGTTTGTTGTTGGTTGAATACTCCAGGTGTTTCTTGTATAGCATACTGATGTATCTTTTTCGATTTGTTGATATCTTGTGGACCTGAGTTTCGCTTGTTTTTGAATTATTTTGTCTGGGTTTGCAATGTGTTTGACGGTGGTTATTTCTTCTTGAAAAACTTTATCATTCATGGGTGTATTGTTGGCTCTGTTTGTGACACTAGTATATGCTGTTAGTTTATGTGATATTAAAGTGGTTGGAGGTGTGGATATTTTGCGACGGTTTGCGGTAGATTTCATAATTAAATTGTTTAATTTTCAATACATTGATATCGAGATATCGTGAAATCTTACGACTAATTCACGATAGTACAATAATTTTTTAACAGCAGAAACTATTGAGACCATATAGAATGCTTTGAAATTCAGAAAAATCCAATTTTAACGTCGAAATAGGGACTATTTTAAACAGTTGTTTGTTATTTAACCTAAATTAGATACAAAATAGGTGTTTTCAATTCTTCATGAAATGTATCAACCTACATGACTACGATAATAAATAGAAAAGTTAATTTCAAAAATGTAATTTCGAAACCTAACCTCACAAGGAAATGTGATATTCGTAAATTACGAGATTCGACCAGTCGCCAGTAGATGCTCCTTCACAAATGTACAGCTTCCAGTTTTGCCAGAGCCGAGGCACAGACATGAGCGAAACGAGTGGGATCTGTCTAATATATCTATTAGGCCCATTAGGGCTTATCCATCGACAAAACAGTAGTGATATACACAAGTTCGATGTTCATAAAACCTGTGTAACAATCGTTAAAAACAAATCCACCCTAATCAACTGTAAATGAGCTACACTTGTGGAAACTTCAATAACCAAACTATCACTTTATTTGTGCAACAAATATACAAGTCCATTCCAGTGTCAGAGTTTGTGTGGATGTAGGATCTGAGGATGATGACTTAATTAATGAAACGTCGACCTGTAATTGTGTTCCACAAATAAAGTGTTTTTTGTGTGAACAATTGTGTTTTAATTCATTTGGTTGTTAAACCTACTCTATAGTATTTATACTGGGTAAGACATTTTGATCTAACAGTACAATTGACATTTTCTACAAGCCATTATATTTTCATACTACTTTTATTACATTGTGAGTTTGGCTATGATTAGGACTATTTATTTTTAACGTTATTGTACTGCATTTCAAAAATTAAATAAAATGTCCTGTCCTATATGAAAACCAGCATAAAATTAATTAAACTAAAGGAGAATTACAATAGTTGTGAACTAGGACTGTAAAATACAAATCTGTGTATTGTGTTAATTGGTAGTGACATTTACTAATAAGTTTATCTTTGCATTGCTCAATAGTAACGCTAGAGTGAAATAAAAAATATTTTCTAGTAACAATATACAGTGGAGTGAATAACGAGACTTATTAAACATTGAATCTGACAAAGGATTACTGATAGTGAAATACAATTTTACAGACATGACGTGTGCAGATTTTTACAAATTAACATTTATTGAGACAAATATCAACTGGTGAAAAGTATAAGTAATAAGCGTAATAAATATTTGATTTATTATTATATTCAAATTGTAAAAACACTACAATAGATTGTCAGGTGGGTTGCGCGACAAAAGATATTATATTATGTATATTAATAACAATAAAATAATACTAGAAACATATGCCGGACTGATATAAAAAATAATATTCTTTAACACTTTAAATATTTACATTCTTAAATATCAATGTCCACTATTAAATTATGCAGTACACACAAGTGTAGCATAAATCCACAGATACATTACACAACTATACACACCATTAATAACTAAACAACAACAACACTTTTAAAGAAAAAATTTGTGAATCTGCCAAAAGACAAATATTAAAAAAGAGCAACACAAAATATATTATTATAAAAGTTAAATTCTATGATCAAATTCCATTTAATTTTCCAAGCCTCGTTTAAAAATTTCCCTATGCCACGCCAATCCCTTCCTAATGTCTAAAAACTCTTATTTATTCAATTCCCTTTTTAAAAAACAAAATTGTCTAACGTGAGTCAATATCGGACATCTAGCAACAAAATGGCAAACATTTCAACGTCTCGTAGATTATACAGAGAGCACAAAAGTTTCTTTCAGTGACTCAAGGTTTATAATTTAAGTTAATTGATTCAGCTTTTGGCTCTAAAAGACCAACACATTGTACCGATAAAGACTTTATAATAATGACTTTATGATCTAATTTAGAGTTCAACAAGATCTAAGGAACTATATAGCAGATGATGCTGTGACACCTCCCTTGTTCCCTGAATACAAATTTGTCTTTCTTCTTTTCTGACGGACTCTAATACATACAACAACTTAGCTTGTAACCCCTCCTCAACTATCATGTCCACGCCATATTTCCTATTTATTAAGTGTTTGTTGAATAAAAAGGAAATAGAAATTCATTGAATTTGTGATGTTTCAAATATAAAAAATATAAACACCAAAATAAAAATAATATTAATTAACACAACTTAGATACTGTTGAAACTTTAAATGCACAATATCTTCTTAGATATTAACTTTTGTCCTCCTTTTTGTACAAATGTTTACTTTTTTTTT
The DNA here is from genome assembly GCA_963513935.1 of Aphrophora alni. Classification (NCBI taxonomy): domain Eukaryota; kingdom Metazoa; phylum Arthropoda; class Insecta; order Hemiptera; family Aphrophoridae; genus Aphrophora; species Aphrophora alni. The sequence continues at coordinate 26,643 of CAUPSG010000297.1, forward strand.
GGAAATATTACCCATTATTATATTGGTTACTATGTTCCCGGAGACTCTGTAGAGGAGTTAATAATGTCGGGAGAGGAGATCATGTGGGACGCTATCTGCAGGAGACTACTTGTATCAAGGGTGATTGAATTTAACTTACAATGCTAAAATATGGTGCTTTTACATCAAAAATCATTTCTAAAATTTGAGCTTTAAAAGTTAATTAAAGTTTTAAAGTACCTTCCCGGGATTATTTTATACTTTGTATATTGAGATACCCGTACTTACATTTATTTATCTTATTTCCTATATACAGAGTGAAATGAGCATGATTTCCTTTTATGTGGATGATGTGAATAGTTATATGTATTTGTAAAATTTATTATCATAAAAGATTATAAAATGCATTTGTTTGGAAAAGGACGTTTATGCATGAATGATATAATCTTCAAATGTCCTTTATTACAATGTAGTATCGTTGCAATGTATTAGATTTTACAAACAAAAGGTTTAATTCGTTATTGGTTTTACGTGGTCTGAACTCAAAAAAGCTTGATGGTTGATGTTTAATAAATTTATAATATTTATATTTTGTAATCCGAATGGAATTAAACGTCAGGTTTTTATGTAAATAATTGTATAACTATATCCTGATAACATCGGGTATTGTATGTATGAAAATCATGAACTTTTAAGCGCGAATTGCGACGTATTTTATAAACCCTGGATCGGTGCACGTTTCAACAGCACTGTCACTAAAACTGACATTATTGTGACTATAAAGTAACAAATTAAATTACACATCCTATATTGTGCTATCAAAGTGATACTATTATAATGGATATTGATATAAACTAGATTGCTTATTCATACAAACATAATTATTGCTTTAATATTGGAGATTATAATGCATCAAAGTAAATTAAAATTTAACGTAGCTGCTTATATTTTCATACTGTAAAGAACAAATATTGGAAACGTGTTTCGTATAAAAATTCAAGTAAACTGTGCAAAAATATTGCACTCAATTTCTCACACACCTTTTAACAAAACCCGACCTCAGGAGTTTACTGTTGTATGGTCGTGGCAACCCCGGAGGGTCTACAACTTTTTGTGTAGTCTTGTTTCAGATTCTTTTGTATCATCTTTGCTATCAGGACTCTCTTAATCAATTCTTGTTCACTTCCGACTCTAACGCTATTAGGTTAGGTTAGGTTAGGTTATTCAATGCCCACAGATCTTTATTTTATTTTATAAGGCGGTGATGACAGAAAATGTTTTACTTTTTAAACTCTAAAAAAAAAAAAACTTCACAAAACCAAAAATAATATTCCTTTCATCTGTCATGTTTCTATTCTATTTATTGTTGGAAAAAAAACAAAAATCTGTTAATTTTTAGTCCATGAAATCGTAAGCTGGTTATTCACAACTTTATGAAACTGTAAATTGTCTTAAACTTTTCAAATATAAACTAAGCTTATTACGCTTGTGCCAACACTAGTCCTAAGTGTAAATCATATTATATTCTTAAATGTCACCTATCAAGGTTCATTTGGCCAATTATATAAATTAACAAAATTATTTGTATTGAGAATGCTAAAGAATACAATGAAATTAACATAACGCTTGCCTATACGTACGTGATCATTTTGTCTTTTTCCTCGTAAAACTCTCCGTATATCATTGAACCAAATCTATGTACATTACCATCATTATAATCTGTTCTCAAGTTATATATTCTTTCTAAGATTAACAGTTTAATAACTTCACAAGCTTTAAAATAAATATTTTAAAAATTCTAAAGTAACTCGTTAAATATAATCACCTGTGCAAGGAATGGGCTATATAGCAGCTTTAATAGTCTTTGGCATAATTCAAACAGGGGAAATGTGTATTATACAACGTTGGCTTAGTTTAAGATTCAATTACGATAATTCCGTTTTTTGTCTAAAGTCAGCTGTTTTAGAAATTGTATAGAGGTCAACACACCTCACCCAACGCCAAGTTTGTGCCAAATGTTTGAGGTAATCGAACTGGTGTCTAGCCAACGTTGTGTTTTTTCTTAATTCCTTTATTTGACCGAGCAAAGGAAGGTACTGTTTTAATCCACCATTTGTTTATTCTGAATGTTTTTTTCTTTTTTCTATGTGTTGTTATGTAGTTGTAGTACCAATTGTTATAACATGTAGGAGAAGATTCTTTGCAATGTTGTTACACCTGCAAGGTTGTTAAAATTTTATTACCCGTATTAAGTTGGCTACTAAATCAACACCTCCTGCACGATTTCCTCACATGAACTTGCTACTAGAAATAGAGAAGGCATTCGATACAATATTAGCATAACGATCAATTGAACAACAAAACAATTTTAAATGAAAAATGTAACTTTTTTTTAACTGATCCAGCAGTAGCTTTTCTCTGATCAAACAAGTTAGGCGCCATCATAGTACTTATCCAACCCATTATACAGTGTAATAGAAGCAGATCCTTTAAATATATTGCTCAATAGTTGGTTTCTTGGACCTTGTAGGGTCCAAACTAACCTAACCTAACCTAACCTAACCTAACCTAACCTAACCTAACCTAACCTAACCTAACCTAACCTAACCTAACCTAACCTAACCTAACCTAACCTAACCTAACCTAACCTAACCTAACCTAACCTAACCTAACCTAACCTAACCTAACTTAAGCTAAACTAATCTAACATAACCTAACCTAACCTAACCTAACCTAACCTCACCTAACCTAACCTAACCTAACCTAACCTCACCTAACCTAACCTAACCTAACCTAAGCTAACCTAACCTAACCTAACCTTACCTAACCTAACCTAATCTAACCTAACCTAACCTAACCTAACCTAACCTCACCTAACCTAACCTAACCTAACCTAACCTAACCTCACCTAACCTAACCTAACCTAACCTAAGCTAACCTAAACTAACCTCACCTAACTTAACCTAACCTAACCTAACCTCACCTCACCTAACCTAACCTAACCTAACCTAACCTAACCTAACCTCACCTAACCTAACCTAACCTAACCTAACCTCACCTAACCTAACCTAACCTAAACTAAGCTAACCTAACCTAACCTAACCTAACCTAACCTAACCTCACCTAACCTAACCTAACCTAACCTAAGCTAACCTAACCTAACCTAACCTAACCTAACCTAACCTAAATTCTATTGGTAGATTAAATGGTCTTATCAAGTAGGGTAAGTTTGTTTAAAACAGTTGTTACAAAAGTTTTCTGAACGCTAACGATCCTAACGACAACTACAATGACGTACTGGCATTTCAAAAAATATTTTCTCTGCTTCCTTAGGGCGTTAAACGAAGGTTGTTATTTTTTGCATTTATCCATAATAAATCAAATGAAATAAAAATTAGATTTTTTTTGAGATTTCTTCTAAAACGTGTTTTATTTTAAATATAAAATAACACATTTAAGAGTTTCACAGGATATCAAAATATCAAATTAGTTAATATTTACATAAGTGTTACAGTGTTTTATTGTCTGAATCTGCTCTAAAACTTGAAATAATTTCATTTTGTGTATGTGAATCAATATGAATCAAAGTAAAATATAACCAGTTTGGAATGAAACAGGCCACTCAGAATACAGAGTCTCACAACGGTCATTGCTGTCAGTATTCCACTGTTTTAAAGCATGTTAGCTTCAGATGTTACTAACTCTGTGATGTCAGTGAGTGGTAAATAATAATCACAATCCAAGGGGTGAACCATTTAACTTTCATTACATGTGCTTCTAGTAAGTTAGTGTCAGTAGCACTGTGATGGTACAGTAGCTACACTAGGTTTACAACTGTTTATTGAACTATTAAATCATACAAGGAGCCATTACAATATTGTGATGATGTGAAAATATCTCTTACATATTTAAAATTATTTTACAGTTTACATCTCTGATTTTTGACAATTTTTTAAGTGGTATCTTGTCGTTTGCCTCTGCAATTTTCGTAATATATTATCAGAAGGAGTCGATATTTTAGAAGTAAGATTGTATAAGCTGTTGGAAGTCCACTTGTTCAAGGTGTTTCCTTACACTAAAGCAAATCAGGTTACATTGACTTTTCTCTCAGGGCAGCACTCATACCCAGCATTAAATAACAAGACAATAAAATAACTCACCTTTATTTAAATGTATCATAACTTTAAAGTTTGGCCTCTTCAATATAGTCCCTATTTGCACTTACACACCGATGCAGTCTTGTTTTCCACTAAGAAATATCTATCAGCTGTTTTAACACATCTACCGCTTTCTTCTTTACTGTTTCATTTGACTCACAACGTGTTAGTTTAAGCTCAGATTTCAATTTAAAGGAAACTGTTAAATCTGGTGAATTTGGAGGTTCCCAGCGTTATAATGTGCTTGTTGGCCAAAAACTTCTCAGCAAGTGAATTATGCTGATAAAGAATGAATCTATTTTCCTACAGTTTTATGATTCTTTGTATGAATATTTCCCAAGCTTAGTATTTGTATTTTTCAAGCGTAGTATTTTTTAACTTTGTCAAAAACTCTTTATAATAATGCTGGTTCACTGTTGTACTTTATAGAACCATTTCTTCCAAAATTATGCTCTGGAATAAAACAAAAAAGAATGAGTATTTAAAAGAATGGCTTTTAATTTGGACTTGCTTAATATATATATATATATTATATATATATATATATATATATATATATATATATATATATATATATATATAGTTCGACGAGCATGACATTTCTGCCGCCGCGGCGAGAATAGCATGCACGTAGATGAAAGAAGGCAGAAAAGTCGTGCTTGTAGATGACACGGCAGGAATGTTATGCTCGCAGATAAACTTTCTGATTTATACTTATTTATTTACCATTTCGTTATTTAACTTTTTATTTTTTATTTATTGTTTTTTTGGATTATATTAATTTCATGCTGATATTACTTGGGAAAAAAATTGCGTAAAATTCCATATTCTTATTCGAATTAAAATTAAATAATAAAAATTTAACGTTCACGTACTTATTATTTAAAAAAAAAAAGTCGTTTAAATAAATCACTTTTTGAATTTGTTTTATTAATTACTGTCATTAGATCAAAAATTCAGTTTTCTTTCCTTTAAAACTAATTATCCTATAATTTACATTCATAACAAGAAATTATATACTATATTCTTTAGGCCTATATATATTTATTAGAGTTTGGTTTACCAAAATTACTTATATAAAATTACTTCCAACATTGAATATATATAATATATATCTAATATTTTATTTCAAGTCCATAATTTTAACCTTCGAAAATGTATTAAATAAAAAATAAATACCAATACTATTAAATAAATGACTTAATTTGACCATAAATAAAAAAATAGTTTTTTTTGTAATATAAGGCAAGTGTTATACAATATAACAATGTCTATAAAATAAAAACTCCACAATAAAATAAAACCTATACAATAAAAACTCCAGTTTGTGATATTTATTTTTTTTTATTCTAAGCAAGTGCGAAATGAAATTATTATTTACTAACCCCATTGTACTACTGGCCTAGCCTAGCCTACTCATCACAACATTTTACAGTAGGCCTAATAACTTTTGAATGCATTTGACAGGATTTATTTAATATAGTGTATACAGTATAAGTACATCAATTGAACCACTGAGTGGAAAAAGGGAATAACTCACTGGAATACAATTTTTCAGGAAACTAAAAAAACTTCGTAGTAATTGTTATAGTCTAGTTATAAAAAAACTTTGCACATGAAAAATGTTTATCGCTACATGGACAATGATTATACATTACCATTAGAACATTTTATTTTACCTTATCCCCACAAGAATATTTTAAGTTACATTTTTAAAAGTTATTCCCTTTTTCCACTCATTTAGTAAATATTTAGGTTTTAATTTTTAAATGCTTTTTTTCAAATATTTTTAATATATAAATAATTTAAAAGGTAAGCTTCATCAATAACAAACTAAAAAAAAATTCAAATATAAATTTATTGATTCATTACGGTATTTGTCAAATTTAACAATTTTTTTTTGTCGGTAGTTACAAAAGAAATCTTATTCATCATCTTCTGTTCCTTCTTTAGTCTTCCATGATACAATTTTTGTATAAAATTCCCTAAATTATTTATCCATGCCATTTTATTAGTTGCCCAACCCAGCCTAGCCATTACAACATTTTACAGTATTAACTTTTGAATGCATTTGACAGGATTTTTTTAAAATAGTGTATACAGTATAAGTACATTTTTAAATATTTAAATTATTTACTAACGCCATTGTCTTACTTGCCCACCCCAGCCTAGCCATCACATCATTTTACAGTGTTAACTTTTGAATGCATTTGACAGGATATTTTTTAATATAGTGTATACAGTATAAGTACATTTATAAATATTTTAATTATTTCTAACGCCATTGTACTACTTGCCCAGCCCAGCCTAAACATCACATCATTTTACAGTGTTTATTTTTGAATGTATTTGACAAGATATTTTTTAATATAGTGTATACAGTATAAGTACATTTATAAAAATTTTAATTAATTTCTAACGCCATTGTATTACTTGCCCAGCCCAGCCATCACATCATTTTACATACATTGTTAACTTTTGAATGCATTTGACAGGATATTTTTTAATATAGTGTATACAGTATAAGTACATTAATAACAATTTAAATTATTTACTAACGCCATTGTCTTACCTGCTTAGCCCAGCCTAGCCATCACATCATTTTACAGTGTTAACTTTTGAATGCATTTGACAGGATATTTTTTAATAAAGTGTATACAGTATAAGTACATTAATAACAATTTAAATTATTTACTAACGCCATTGTATTACTTGCCCAGCCCATCCTATCCATCACAACATTTTACAGTATTAACTTTTGAATACATTTGACAGGATATTTTTTTATATAGTGTATACAGTATATTAAAAAAGTGCACACAAGCATAATTCACATATATAAACAAAAACAAACAAATTAAAGAATTAAAATAATAGAATTAATTTGTGTGGCTGTTTCACCGATAAATGTGACATCATCAGGTGAAAATTACACGACATTACACAACACAATATATGTACACCAACAATTATATGTACACTAACACAAACATTGGACACAAAATTGACTTCTTTTCTAGAACGTCAAGTTATTAAAATTTAAATGAAAATGACCCATCTTCTTGCTGCTTTGACAATGTTGAACAGAAACCAATCTAAATGTCCAGTGTTTGTGTTAATGTACGTAATTTGTTTAATGTTCTGTAATTTTCACCTGATGATGCCGCAATGATCGGTGAAACAACTGTAATGAGAAACATGAAGAAATAATACCAAAGGCAATCTTAAGATCTTTACACTGTCATAATGTATAAGTATATTAAGCAATTCGGGGGCATGACCGGAAAAATATTATTTTTACGCCTAAAAGCTGAACGCCATTGTTGGGAGTTTTGAGCCGCAGCACAAAGCTGTTATTTAGCCGAACAAACTGTTTATACAAAATTAACTTATTTTTATATCTTATGTAAAAAGTAAATGTATAAATTCATACTTTAATAAAAATCATACTTTCGGTCCACTATATGAAAGCTATAAATTTTAACAAAATATATGTTTATCTAATCTCTGACCATTAGTCTATAGCCATTTACGTTAATGAACAAACGCAACACGTCTACATATATTCAGCGTATGTCTGTCTTGATCTACTTCATTAACATAATTTCCTCTATATTAAGTTTATGTGAGAAAGTAAAAATAATAATAATTTAACTCTGAAGAAAAGAGGGAGTTTGTGAAAACAGCTGTTCTCTACTCTGATAATACTGGACTAAATTTACAATACCCTGTGTTTATAGAGTAACTATCTGACAATACCAGACAATACATAACCTATTTAAAGCAAACAAACTTTACAACTCCAAACCACTTGTCTAAAGATACACACTACTTGACATACGTTTCATGACCGTAGTTTATATTGACTGTAGTTTTATAGTAATACTTGTAATTATATTGACCGCATTTAAAAAAACAATAACTTCAAATCATGGTCGCTACATCGGACTATCTCTGCAACTGAATGTGACTTAACGTCGATGGTACATTTTTTATTCACATTTTGTACCGAACTACATTACCTGACTCTACACTTTCTACTATCTGTTGTTTTCTTTCTCAAACGATATTGAATAAATATTGAAGACAAGGCTGATAAGTTATCTGTGAAAAGTAAAATGGGTTAAAAATCAATCTGTACTCCGTGATTTTATGGATATGATTACTGATGGTCTGAATAGAAAGAAATGGGGAGTGGAATTTTACTGGAAATTACAAAAGTCATTTATGTTGATGTAACCGTATTGATTGCTACTATAAAAATGACATATTTATACATCTTTTACTTGCCTGAGCAATATTATATGAACTATTCAAGTTTACAACTGTTTCGCCTGTTTGTCAGGCATCATCAGAACAAAGGAAAAGATCTATACATATATCATTACAAAGACTTTTGATACGGTTAATGCAATCTTTTAAAATAAATTATGTAATTCTGCCATGAGAGGGGTAATGTTTAATTGGTCTTAAAGTTATTTAACTGGAAGGAAACCATCTTTGAAAGGAAATTGAGTTTTATAAATAGCTTTATTATTATTAAATTGCAGTCTATTACTTTTGTGTTTCCATACCTATGGAAATTCAGCACTTCTACCAGTTATGATTTGTTGAAACCAAATGAAACCATTGTTCTACTATTACTTAGTTCATAAAACTTTTTTTTTGCTATTTAACAATGGTATATTTATAAATGGTTTAGAAGGGATTAAGAATTTGTTTTGGAACATGTTTAAATTTTGCATGTAACAAATTTCGTTACATTAAATTTTTACAAAGCGGTCGTTAAATCTCGCTCATCTTCCCATTAGGTCTCTCTTAACCAAATCTTGTTTTTTACTGACCCTGACGTTACTAGCCATCAAGGACTAGACTCTGTTCTATCCATTAAAAATATTAGTTTCTTCCGATAAATTTCCGTATAATCTAAGCGATTATGAGTTTTTTTTTTTTGTTTTTTTTTGTCTGATTCTGATGCTAACGTTTCTAAGTGGAAGTTTAAAATTTGGATATTTCTTTTAAGAGGTTATATCATTCTTGTCTGATAATTTTCCTATTTGAACTGTTTAATATGGATTAATTTTGAGGTGGGAAATATATTTTTTTTTTTCATGCCGGGAAATAATTTTAATTATAATTTTCTTCTTGCATTCCTAGGCCTACCAGTTGATGGTTGAATATTGAATCGGAGTTGATTTTAATGTCCGCTAGATTTCGTGTATGTCGCTCCTTCTTTGAATGACATTCCATAATATCTGCTCTGCATATATTTTCACTGAATGCGTTCCGAATTGTTTCGGATCTCTGCCTTTTTAAGTTTAAAAGTTATTTAACTGTTCCGTGACTTTTTTGACACTCTGAATATAAACAATACATATAAACCTACAATAAATATACCCTCTTTGGTTATTTGATGGATATAATAAATACAAAATGATATTAATATGTTGATTAGGTATATTGTATGAGTGAGTGTGTGTTGTGTATGTGTGAATGACCTTATGGATGTTTACACACATATTAATGTGGAAAACTAAATTATGATACATTGTAATGTTATTGAATTATTGTATACAGTAGCCTATAAGTACAATAATAAATATTTAAATTATTAATTTCGAACGCCATTGTATTACTTGCCCAGCCCAGCCTAGCCATCACACCAACGCTCTAAATTTGAGCATACATAGGTTATTGAGATAAGTTATTGACCATTTTGAGTTTTCCAATATTCTGCTTTATTTGTTCAATAGCTACATAAATGGTATAAATAGATTTATACTTTAAAAACTTTGAAATATTTTCCAGGACTTTAACGTTAGGTACTTTGTTGTGCTTCCCAGCTCTGCCTCATCTATTTTAAATTTGGTACTTTTTTTAAAATTCCTTACCTATATAACACCTATATACATATAGAACTTGTAGTTTTATATATCGAACTTTACCGACGAAGCTAAGCTGAGTCAAACTAAACAAATCTGACAACGTCGCAACCATGTGTTCCTAACCGTTGGAGTGTTAGGTATTTTCCCGCTGTACAAAAACATACTTATAGTACAGTACAGGTATTGCAATAACAAAGCGGGAGTACCGATAGAGACCAGGTCAAGTCCCCTCGCACGCACGCACCCTCACACTCTGCGTACAAGGGATTTGGACCGTCCTTCCTTCCAACCCTATGAGTCACGTAGTGTACAGTACGTGAGTACGACCGTTTAACTGTGCGCGCAGGCTGGTGGTTGGGTTGAAAGGCGAGAGGGGGTGCGGGGGCTCTTTTCTAAAAACATAGGGTTTTCAGTCGAAACCTTCTCTGCCGGTGATAGATTTATAGACCCTCACATTCACCGTCCATCTGCTGGGCTACCTGACCCATTTTGTTTTGTTACATCTTAACCCTAGATTACTACTCTTAGTTCATTGTTATGTGATCACTATTCATTCATAAATTTTACTACATTCTGTTTTTATTTTTATTATTATTTATTAAACTTTACTTTACTGTTGACTATTTTTTATATTAAATCCTTTATTGTTTTTTAAAATATTTAACAATGAACTCCTACATAGTTTAACTGTAAAAAAATGTTTTTTACCACCACTACAAGTACGTTTTACAAAGAGCGGGTCGTAAATGCACACATGCATTTTTCATATTGGAATCTAATGTTTATTTTAATTGTTAAAACAAAGTCTATTAACATAACTTACATTTATTTATAAATATATTTAATTCTTGACTATATTGTTTTTATATTATTAGTTTTTAGTGTTGTAAATACTTTATTGTGTAAATAGTGATTTTAGAGTTCAAAGTGTTTGATTTAGCTACTAAGTGTATATTATTCACTGCAACGAATGTGATTCTCAGTGAAGACATGACTCTAATTTTGGCATTTTTGGCATTCTACCTAATGAACTTATTGTAAATCATTTTTTTATTTTTATATAAATTAAACACTTATAAATGATGTATTTTATAAATATCCGATTAATTTTTCCAATAAAATAACATTTATATTTTTTTCCGATTTTTTTCCAAGAATTATTATTTTTTTAAAACGTACTTGTAGTGGTATTAAAAGACATATATTTACAGTTAAAATATGTAGGAGTTTATTGTTAAATATTTTTAAAAACACTTAAAAACAATAAAGGATTTAATATAAAAAAATTGTCAACACTAAAGTAAAGTTTAAAAAAAAAAAAAAACAATAAAAATAAAAACAGAAAGTAGTAAAATTTACGAATGAATAGTGATCACGTAACAATGAACTAAGAGTAGTAATCTAGGGTTAATTCTTGACTAACGTGTTACGTTTTAATTTAGGTTGTTGTAGCCACACCTGAATATTTCTTATTTAAATGTACAGTATATATAACTTACTGTCCCCTTAACATGAGTTAACATATCACGGATTTTTGCAACAAATGCTGCCAACATTGTCTTGTCCCCAACATTTTCCCTTCTTCTATACTCTCATTTTTGTTATCTCCCTAAATCTCTATCTGCAATAGGCATAAAACATTTGGTTTATTTTAGTTTAAATCGATGGAAAATAAACAATTAACATCAAATTTTGTATGACGATTTTTTCTATAGACTTGTGGGTGGAAACACACGATAATATTTTAACTAGACTTTTTATCTATAGATAAAAAACAATCTAGATTTTTTAATACCATATTTAATAAATTAGATAATTTATCGAACTATTAAACGCTATTACGCAATTTACCCAGCGCAACATTAATATTAAGACACCGTTTGACCGATCACCATGAAAATAGGCAAATACGTGTTTTTTTTCATGGAGAAGAATTTTACCTAATTATTATAAAAGCCATCATGTTACTTACCCAGTCTAACATTAATACTAAGACACTGTTTGACCGATTAACATGAAAATTGGCACACACATGTATTATTTCATGTATAAGGTTGTAATCTAATTATTATAAACATCATCATGTTACTTACACAGTCTAACATTAATACTATGACAATGTTTGACCGATTAACATGAAAATTGACACACACACACATGTATTATTTCATGGAGAAGGTTTTTATCTAATTATTATAAACATCATCATGTTACTTACCCAGTCTAACATTAATACTAAGACACCGTTTTACCGATTAACAAGAAAATTGGCACACACGTGAATTATTTTAAGGAGAAGGTTTTTATTGAATTACTATTGGTTTAACCCGGCTTCGCCCGGGACTTCTATCATATGTTATTCACCAATAAATGTTGAATATGATCTTGATTTCAAAATATTCGCAAACCCGTCTGCTAGCACCTAATTGAAGAATCATGCGCAAGACCCTAAAAATGATAGTAATAAGTTAAATAAAGTATTTTTACAAAGTAGAAATTTACTCAGTAACAGTAATTTTTTTCAGAAGATCCGGTGCTATAGTATTGTGTGGTAGTTGGAATATAAAGAGATAAACCTCAAAATATAAGAGGTAAAAGCTTTTTATTGAAAAAATTCTAACTATTTAAAATTCTTGTTTATAAACAACATTTTTCCTTTTGTTATCTGTGGGTAAGTTATACAAATTTTTCGGATTTCATACTCGAGATCAAGCTACGTATAATTGACCGTGAGAAAAACAGGAATCTTTGAGACTTATGCCGCAATACTTTAAAGTTTGTCCCTATGGTTTATCTGGCTTATTGTTAATGTGTAATATATGGGTCTGACTTTTTAATCTTACAAAAGTTATCGGCGTAACTTTACATACTCTAAAGTCTTTACTTTATTTCTTATTTATCCACTACATCTTGTAAAACTTAATGGATTATCAGGCTTATTGTTAATGTGTGACAATTGGGTCTGACTTTATAATCTTAAAAAAGTTAACGGTTTAACTGTACATACTGTATAGTGTTTACTTTATTTTTGATTTATCCCTTACATCTAGTTAAACTTAATGGTTTATCTGGCTTATTGTTAATGTGTGACAATTGTGTCTGACGTTGTCATCTCGCAAAAAGTTAACGGTTTAACTGTATATACTGTATAGTACTTACTTTATTTCTGATTTAACCCTTGCATCTAGTGAAAAGGAAGCAAGACTATCGTCACCTTTGAATACGTATTCATTGACGTCATTTAAGTTAAAAATATAAATAAATAAAAACCAACCCACTCTATAAATATTACATCACATCCTTTTTTTGCCCTATGGTAATCTATTAATAAAAATTTGAAAGACATTTCTACTTTTAAAAAAAGATAGATTGAGATTGTAGTTTTTCTTCGTATAAATTTATCTCTATTCAGACAAAATGTGTATATTCTAAAGACACAGTAGAAATGTAAACTTTTTGGAGATATTAAAAATATATTATATAACATTGATTAGTATAACATTTATATAATATAAAATTAATTAATAAATATATTGAAATTTCTATTTTAAACGACAAAGGCCTACTTAGGAAAATGTATTAACAACCAAATCTATAACTAATTATGAGGGCTAGATACCAAATATTTACGAAATAATGCTACAAATCTTCTTTCCTTGTAATATTTAGCATTGACTTGGTGGCCGGTATGTAGTGGCCGGTTGCATAAACGTCAATCAGATATGATCTATGATCATCGTCCAATTGATCTAACATCAAGAGTTTATGTTTATTATTGAGTATATGTTTAGAGTTTACCTAACATTATATTTTGTTGTATTACTTCATGTTTTATTGATTGTAGACATAAAAATTGACCAAGCTGCAAAATTAGCAGTCTAGTAGTCGTTCAGGTAGCCTCTGCCCCTAATAAAACAAAGGGGCTACAGTGTGTTGATCTATAAAAGAAACTAAAAGTTTTGTTAACGGTTTTAGACTAATGTCTCCAATGCCTAGTATCTGTTGTCTATAATGCAGTGCAATTACATTTATACAAAAATTCAATACAATCAGTATGAAAATATTTCAATAATAAAAATTAAATCCAATTTTAATCCTAATCTTTTAAATTTTGGACATTTATATTTCATTATTATTTTAAACACATATTATTGAGACATTATCAAATTTCAGCACAATATTTAAAACGCTTAAGTTTCAACTAAAAGTTATCGCACATTAGGACCGTTTAAGGTTATAATTATTATTGTTATGGAATAAATACTTCTTTCCACAGAACTTTGGTTTAACCGGAACAGAATGGTCAGGATCGAATTTAAAACCTATATCCTTTTACTAAAAATATTAAGGATTTGTGATTATAGATTGCCAAAAATTTGCCAAAAAATTACCGTTTACCGTATTTACATTGAGGTGGATTGTCATAACTGTTATTGATGTACTCAATCGAAAGAAACTGACTTCTTAAACTGTTAAAAATTATAAATGGCTAGGAAAGAACTCACGACTGACGTAAAAATTTGTCTTTTAAACCGAAAATGTATATCTTTGTTTTCTTTTATATGTGTGTGAATTTGTAACATAAATAAAACTAAAATTTATTTTAGGAAATAGAAAGGTTTGATAGAAAGGTTTCTACGGTAGTCTGTAATTTATGTTTTATAAAAATATTGCGACTGACCATTACAGCTCTCTCATTATCAGGAATTATTTTGTCTTAACTGTTATGTTGAGGTACAGGTAGCCAGGGCGTTAAGACTAACCTAGCCTCTCTTAGTTTTATGACACTAAGAGACATTTTTAAATATATTTTAAATGAGCCTGACGTTTTATCTTTTCGGGAAAATCATTGTTTTTAAAATTCCTTTAGACTTAAAGAAAGCGAACACTATCCCAATTCATATTGCCAACAATTAAAAATAGAGTATACCTTTTACATTTTAGGAATCTTGATTTTCTTAGTAATAACGATGCCATTTTTAATTAAGATAATTAATATTACTTCTGTTACATATTAATTGTAAACAAGTGAATGGATCAAAACAATAACGAACTTTGTCTAAGAACTGTTTCTTGTTAAATAAGAAAGTTTGTGTTTATGTATATATTGAAGCACACTTTAAGAGTGTTATATAGGTAAGGAATTTTTTTTAAAGTACTAAATTTAAAATGGATGAGTGGGAGGTGGGAGGCACAACAAATTACCTCACGTTAAAGTTGAAGAAGTCCTGGAAAATATTTCAAAGTTTTTAAACAATAAATCGTAATATAGCTATTCAACAACTCGAGCAGAATATTGGATAACTCAAAAATTCCAATAACTTATTTTAATAACCTATGTATGGTCAAAGTTATAGGCTTCTTTGCCGCAGAAGGATAGCACTTTCGTAAAGGATCTTTAATTGTGGTGTCTTATATTTATTTCATTTTTTCAATAAATGAATTACAGTACTGTAGTTATTAGTTAAAGCACAAATTTGGTAATTTCCCTAGTTCACAATATTATCCTGAAAACGGAAAGATAGACAGCCAGAGTGAAGTCTAAAGAAGACTTTATTTTTATTATATAGAGGAACTATATTAATCTTTGTTTTTCTAAATCTTAGGTAGTTGGTTCGAATCTAAATCTCGTTATTTTTTTTTTAATAAGCCTAAAGATTTCAATTTACTTAGGAAAGGCTATTTATAATACTAAATTAATTACGATTTAACAAAGAAAGTACGTTTGTTGTTTTTAAGATTCGTGTTAAATAGGACAATGTTGAAAATACAATAATGAGACACCGTGAAAATAATAGAGGTTGCAGTTTTACAAGAACAGAAAAACACCCCCCCCCCCAGCCCACATCCAAAACAGAATCACGGACGCATGTTATTCACAATTATCATCTCATCAGAGAATAAACTATATTTCCGTTCTACAGTTGGTTTGTTCACATGTAAGCCTATAGGTTACTCATCGACATTTGAATAATTGTGCCAGGAAGTAGTTCTTCCTTCATTGGAACACACTGAGCTTGTTAGGAGTGTTACTAAAAAAAACACATCCAGCTTCAACTGAACTAAACTAAGATGTTTACAAGGAATTGTTTAATCAAATATTTACACATTTTACCTTTACAAAAAATACTGTTCTGCAATTTGTGAAAAACGTAAAAACATTTTGCCTTAAAATAGTTGATTTTTTTTGACAAATATTTTATTTATCGAAGTTAAAGAGACCATCAGTCAATAACAAAATATATTTTATCTAACTTCGTTTTAAGATATGTTAAACAATTTGAAGAAAACTGAACAAAAATTACGCGAGCTACTCAATTCGCCAGAGTTTTGAAACCCCAAAAATCGGTTCAAAGCTTTTCCGATTTCTCGATTTATTATGGATTTAGTAATTTATATTAAACATTGAATTTTAAAAAACGGTTAAATATCATCAGAATTCATTGACAACTGTATCGAACTCATCCAAAAGAAACGTTTGTGACAAATAAGTTGAAATTACTTAATCAAATTTCAGAACAATCAAAAGTTCAATAGTACAGTACAATAGAACAGATTAAGTACGACAATATATACATTAAATGCTATAATTATAACATGTAGGATAATCCTATCGTGCTTAGTTTTCGAATATCCACCATTTTATAAAAATAAAATAACATTATAACTTTAGAAATATATATGATATTGAGTTCAGATTTGATAAACGCATTTTTCATGTAACGTTTTACACGAGATTTGAAAATGATTTCCATTTTAAAATGTTAAAGTCGTATATATTGAAAACTTGTTAACCTTATAAAACAATTACAAGAGAGTGAAACTTTTATTTGTTAATGACGAACAATATGGTATTTATATTTTTACTGTGGCAGTAAAAGAATATATATTTGAACAGAAAAGGGAAAATTGCATTACAAATATTATATAATTTTAACAACAAATAAACTTGTGCTCTATGAAGTAAGAATCGGTTGACATTTGATGGTTGGAGAATTGAGGGGTTGGTTTTGAGATTGTCTAGATAAACATTTATAGTTAGTTTAAATAGTCTATTTCATAGATAAAAAAAAATCATGAAATTAAATCGGCTGAATCGCAATGAAATGTTAACAAATTTGGATTTAGTACATTATTTTACCGATTTGTGCCCGAAATTGATTACATAGTATTATGATCAAGTATTATCTAATCAACAATTTATCAACAATTAATTCAACGATCATGAGGCACGACAGTCTAATGCTCAAACTAAACAAACGTTATCATATAAGAAACATAACACTGAACATGTAAGCCTACAAAAGTACTGTCACTCAATCAACTCAACACAAACAGACCGCCTTATCGCCACCGGCGCCGTCGACCTTCCGTGACGTTTTCGTAGGCCTACGTGTTCTATGTCTACGAATATCAGGTTAGCCATTAGCTCGCCTACCTCTGTACCTTAGCGCTATTTCGCAAATAAGCTTTCATATCACTGACATGGCCGGATCTAGACCCCGCGAAACCCCTCAATTCGGGGGGGGGGCGGGCCCTTAGGGGCCCAAAGGTCCTCTACTCAAAAAATAAATGAGGCTAAAATAAAAAATATATATAAAATATTGAGTTCAAGCAGTGGCAGAAAAGGTTTTTAACACAAAAGTTATAATTTAAATAAGTGTAAGAAAAGAGATTAAGTGTTAATTTCTAAACGTTTTACACTTAAATTGTGTACGGTTCCCTCCTTCCCTCTATCCATGTCTGCTCAAGGGGCCCTTGGAGAAATTTTGCTGGAGGCCCTCAATTTGTAGATCCGGCACTGATCACTGAGTACTTCATTTGACAATATACTACCGACTTTAGAACGTCTTTAGTTTTCCTTGTATACAGTATTGCAGCATAGTCGTATTTTACTTTACTTACTTGTAATTTCTATATTAACTTTTTTTTTGCTAACGGGGGGGGGGGGCGCGATCCATCCAATCGCCCCTCACTGGATCCGCCACGGTTTACAGGTAAAAGGCACTACTTTCAATACTGTTTGCAATATTCCAACTCAATTTTTTTTAAAACATATAGGTGCGCCAAAGTATCGAATTTAAACTATTCAACGAAAATAAAACACCTAACTTATGAAAGTAGGCTACACTTGTAAACTGTTTCTGAAATATATTTCTTTCAAAAATATGATTACATACAAACAATAATGTAATTGAAAACCTACTATTTAATTAAAATACTAATTTCGGTTAGAATCCCCGTTAGTAGGGGATAAACATTATTCATTAAAAAAAGATACAAAACATTTATAAAACGTTTTATGTTTTTAACTTATGTAAACGTTTATACTCTACAGTCTACACTGTCTGGCAGTGAGCTACCATTAGAACGGAAGGAAGGAGTAGAAATGGATAATATTTGACTCGTCAGCTAGCCAATTGTTGTTGTCACAAGAAAACCGAGTAATCGGAAGATTGTTTTCTATTCTATTTTTGACCAATTTTTCATCATTTTCATTCTACCTCGTATGTTTATTGTTAAATTCCTAGCAAATGTGGTAAAACCATTGTTATTTTTATAAATGATTAAGTTCCCTGGTTAAAAATATTATATTGGATGGCAATTTCTTTTGATTTTATCAAATGTTTGCTTATTTTTAACCGATTTTTCGTCTACGAGTATTTTTCATTCTTCATAGTTTTTGACCGATTATGACTAAATTTGGCAAACGTATTGTTTATGGAAAGAAGTATTTTGATTCATGATCGGAAAGATATTCTGAAAACGTTGATTTTTTGAGTGTGCTTGCTTGCGAGAGAGGGAGAGAGAGAGGGAGAGAGAGAGAGAGAGAGAGAGAGAGAGAGAGAGAGAGAGAGAGAGAGAGAGAGAGAGAGAGAGAGAGAGAGAGAGAGAGAGAGAGAGAGAGAGAGAGAGAGAGAGAGAGAGAGAGAGAGAGAGAGAGAGAGAGAGAGAGAGAGAGAATAACTGAGAGTGGGAGAGCGATTCACTCTCCAAATTTTAGGAATCGTTGGGCCGTTCTATTATTAGAACGTGGGAATAAACTATAATTTTGTATCTCCTATTTCCTAACCCCCCCCCCCCCGTGTTGTATTTCTGTTACTGGTAGTTCATCGGTATCCCAAACAAATTACTGTAGACTAGCAATATAACATTTTCGTTTTATTTTTGTAGTTCTAACATATGGACCGGAAGGTTAGCTTCCGGTCCAGCAGATTCTTTAGTCTCTCGCAGGTAGAGCCGAGCTCCAGCCGTGCTTCCTAAGTATTCAATGGCTTGACTCACAGTAAAGTTGTGCAGTGACTCAGTTACAGTGCCTTAGTGGAATTGCGCCTTTACTAATTAATCATCATTTTGTGATTGTGTCAATTATTGAAGAAAGTGAACAATTAAAACGTTATTTTAATATTAACAAATTTTGTAGCCTTTAAACAAATTATTTTAGAACTTTTTTTAGACATATCTTTTCCTCTGAAAACAACTTTAGCCCTACTCTTAACGTACCCTATAAATAAGTGCTGTTTATAGCTTTGCTGATTAGTTTTGCCAGTAGAAGAGTTAGAAGCGGTAATACGTTACTAGGTAAGTAAAATAATATATAATATAGCTATTATCTCCTAAATTATTCTCGTTCTTTAATCAATTATTAATTAAGTAAGGTATCTTGATTTTATTAAATGTATTAATAATAATTTTTATTTGAAATAAACCTATCTAATAAAAAAATAAAATTTAAAAAATTTAAAAAATATATTTTAGAGTAGGTATGTATGCAAGATATATTTTGACATACTGATATTAGTGAAATATTTTTGTTTAACCAGAGATCATTAACCATTTATAAATCTCACGACAGGGGTTGGCACGTGTTAACTAATAACGCGGCCTTTTTTCTAGCTACTGTTTGATCTTGACCGTGAAAGTGTGTAAATTTGTTTATGTTTAGTGATGGGACTATCGACTAGTTTTGTATTCGTTACATGTTAACAGTTGCCATTTTCATTTGTTCCGTTTTTCCTTGAATATTTTCTGCCTGTCTAAAAAGGGTACAAAGGAACATAACCCTAAAAAGGGTAAGAAATATTTTCAATTGCTTTAGATGTAGTGTTTAGCCTAATATATTTGTATTATTATATCTTTCATGTTTACATATTTCACCCCCTTCTTTTCAATCCTAATATCTCTGACGATGTTGTTCAATCATTTCAAATAAGATCTATGGACACTGCAAAATTAAAATTTGTTACAAATTGCATAGCTTAAAGTTTTTATTATTAAAGCTTATTATTATTATTATTATTATTTTTTGTAGTAATTTCATTTGTGTACATATAGACTAGATAATTGAAGTTCGATTACGAGTTTTGATCATTTTTCAAAGAAAAATAATGTAACCCAACCCTTTTAAACATTTCTTTAGACTTTTAGGCATGATAAATGTTTTGGGTAATACAACAGTTACTTCTCTTTTTATTTATTTTATAAATCATTATAATATGATATTATCTGTTTTTAGATACCAGTTCATTGAAAAGAGTCCCAGAACTTGCAACCAAATTAAATCAGGTAATATTTTTACATATATTAATATAAATTTATAATTATAAATGAGGATATCCAATTTAGGAAAATTAAAATACAGTATAACAAAAGTTGTTTAACTCAACAAATATTTATTTTTTAATACTATAGGTCTACAAATAATGAAATTTAGTTTTTTTATCAAGGCTGATAAACCTCACAAATATGACTGAGGGAGAGTTAATAGAAATACATAACGAAATTTGTTTTTCAGAGAAAACTGTTATAGTGAACTTTATCGTTGTTAGGGAATGTAGGCTATAGGTAATACAGCTATAATTTAGATGATGTTTACAATAAAGAAAGTTATGTTTTAATATAAAAACTGTGGATTTTTAATTAAATCAACATTTAAAATTAAGTAGGATTTGTTTTGTAACAAAAATTACAATATAGAAATATATAAATAATAAAAACAACCACTGAAATCCGTGATTTAAGCATAAAATATAGCAGATTGAAAATAATAATGAGGATTACGAGAGAAAAATTAAGCGCCGAACCAAATGGAGCAGACCGTACAGACTAAATGTGTCGGGCGATAGCGGCCACCGGATATTTTATCCAAGGCACTGGAGTGTCGATACAAAAGGTACTGTAGGTCGTACGCTCCTAAAGGTCTAGGCATTAGTTATTCTCCATGACTACTTCATGCGCTACGAATTTAATGATTTTGTTTTTGGTACCAAAGGTTCAAACGTAAGATTCTTCTATGCGGTTTGAGACCAAAGGTCCATAGCAATTTGTTTGTATTTTAGTGCTGTTGTGCAAGTGTAGTAATCTTTATAACAATTTTTTTTTTTTTTTGTAAAAATAAAATATATTGTAGCATTTAATACAATATTTTAATAAACTTGATTAGTTGTTTTTATTTATTTATATTTTAAAAAGTATAACAAATTTCATTACAAAATTTCTTTGTAAAAAAGTTTTATATCTATTGAAATTTAAATTGTAATTATATGACATTTAAGCAAAATACGAGTTGATATTCTTGTGAAGACAACATGTAATAAAAGAAAAAGAGTAAGACAAAGATGGGTGAAGGTATATATTTGAAATACCCAGTGACCCTTATAAAAATGACAGCTTGACTAACCAGGTAATTTCCACGTTATCATCAGGCAATAGAAGTTTTTTAGTAAGTACTCGATATTGTTCTTTAAAAATTGAAAAATACAGCTATAATTTAGATGATGTTTACAATAAAGAAAGTTATGTTTTAATATAAAAACTGTTGATTTTTAATTAAATCAACAATTAAAATTAAGTAGGAATTTGTTTTGTAACAAAAATTACAATATAGAAATATATAAATAAAAAAAAACAACTGAAATCCGTGATTTAAGCATAAAATATAGCAGATTGAAAATAATAATGAGGATTACGAGAGAAAAATTAAGCGCCGAACCAAATGGAGCAAACCGTACAGACTAAATGTGTCGGGCGATAGCGGCCACCGGATATTATATCCAAGGCACTAGAGAGTCGATACAAAAGGTACTGTAGGTCGTACGCTCCTAAAGGTCTAGGCATTAGTTATTCTCCATGACTACTTCATGCACTACGAATTTAATGATTTTGTTTTTGGTACCAAAGGTTCAAACGTAAGATTCTTCTATGCGGTTTGAGACCAAAGATCCATAGCAATTTGTTTGTATTTTAGTGCTGTTGTGCAAGTGTAGTAATCTTTATAACAATTTTTTTTTTTTTTTGTAAAAATAAAATATATTGTAGCATTTAATACAATATTTTAATAAACTTGATTAGTTGTTTTTATTTATTTATATTTTAAAAAGTATAACAAATTTCATTACAAAATTTCTTTGTGAAAAATGTCTTAAATCTATTGAAATTTAAATTGTAATTATATGACTTTTAAGCAAAATACGAGTTGATATTCTTGTGAAGACAACATGTAATAATTGAGTCATTCACTATGAATGCAATGACTTTTTTGGTAGCAAAGGTTCTGATGGCCTTATTATTATTGTTATTTTACCAATCCCAATTATTTTAAGACATTAGTCGTTTGAAGTTTCATATATACTTACTATTAAGGGGATTGGTGTAAGTAAGATAATTATTTAGTGTATATCATTTTAATAAAACCTAATTTTGTTTATAGATTGTAGCATTAGAAGTCCCAGCACAAACCACATCAGACGTCCCATCGCAAGCCCCACCAGAAGCCTCACCGGAAGCACCGCAACATCCGAGAAGGAGACACAAGTGCCTTTATTGTAACTTGTGTCCTCGGGATTTTGCAAAGCATATTGAAAACAAACACTCTAATACATAAGAAGGGGCGGCTCTTTTGTTAATTACCAACAGTAATTTTTCTAAAGCAGAAAAAAGGAAGCAAATGTTGGTAATTACCAAAAAAATGAGAAACTTGAATTTAGAAATTGTAAATAAACAAATATTACAAAGTGGGGGACAATGCACCTTACTGTTGCCTAAAACTTGGCATTCTGGGGTACCTACCTTCACAAACACTAAACTGTGTAAATACTGTGGTGGTAGGTACCGCAGAGATAAGTTATGGTTTCACCTGAAACATAGCTGTTCCGAGTTTAAGGCTCAAAGTATAGGGCAAACAAAGATTCAGGCTGTTAGGGTGTACAGCACGGCTTCTGCATTGGTAGAAGTCAGTGATCATTTAAAAAATGAAGTGCTCCCAGCTATGAATCAAGATGAAACTTGGAGGAGAGCCATTTCAGATAATTTAATTATGAATTACATAAGCGAGTTTCATATGAGCAGACGAGAAAGTAGACACCAAGTCAGTAGTGAAATGAGACTACTTTCTCGTCTCCTTAAAGTAGTTAATGATAAGCTATCGACCAACGAGCAAAGTGGTACCAAAACAATGTCTAATATTTCAAACCCGATGTACTTCAATACAATTGTACAAGCTGTATTGGACATCTCGGGTTGTAATGATGAGACAGGACTTTTGGGAAAACCGTCAATACCTTATAGGGTCCTCCCAGCTCTAAAGTCGATTCTTGAATTAGCTAGGAGTCAGACTATTTCAAAGGTTTACGAAGGGGAAGGAAATGACAGAGAAACTATATTAATGTATGACGATTTTGCCACATTGTTAGAGAAGCGTTGGTCAAGTAAAATTGGAAGGTTGGCTGTTAAATCCAAAAAAAAAAATCTTAAAATAAAAACTTTCCAAAAAATGCCTTTAGAAGAAGCCATAGTCAAATTTTGTACTTTTATAAATTCAAGCTAATAACAATGCTGAGGATAAACATAATGTGTATGATGAGCTTTTGAGCAGCCTTGTTGTACACATTATAAAAAAAAACCAAAATTGAATACTTTAATAGGTTGGCAAACAAACTCAGAAAAAAGAACTTCCTGCTTCCTTTAACACTTTCTAATAAGAAAAATGCACATCCATTAGAAACCGATGATTCTGATTCTAATTATGAGTGTAAAGAAGATTCAGAATCATCGGAAGATAATGAAGTTGTTAAAAGTGTTAAAATATCTAGCAAAACGTAGACTCCGCTGGAGAAAGAACGTCTTTTTTCTGAGTTCGGAAATGATATTTTGGGAAAAACAATTCTAAGAGATAAAATTATAATTTTTATCAAAAAAAAAAATAAATAAACATTTTTATAAAAATAGATCTGTTAGTAGTATGATGACCTACATTGACAATCTATTAAAAATAAAACAAAAACAAGTCAGCTTCAATATTAAAAAAATCATAAAATATTAGCCTATATTAAATTTAACTTCTATTATTTCTGTTATTTATGAAATTAAATGTAGCCCTAATGACTGTGACTTATCTTGGTCAAACAAAGAGAAAAATCACCACTAGGTTTAAAGAACATTTAGCCCATCTAAAATACTACAGACCCGAAAAATCAAGATTAACCGAACATCTGTACAAAACTAAACGTGTCACAGAAATCAATAGTGTAAAATAATAACTTAAGTTTCTATTTATTTATGCTAAAGACCGTAGGTACTTGGTGGTATTCCATTTTAAATAAATTAAAACAATATTTTTTTAGTATAAACCACAATATTTTAATTGAAACTTGCCGACCATGGATTCGCTAGTTAAAGCATTGTCAAGGACTTATACAAGAATTCAATTAAAATATTGTGGTTTATACTAAAAAATTGTTGTTTTAATTTACATAAGTTTCTTCTAACAAATTATTAAACAGTTATGGAAGCATATTAATAGCTAGAACAGACAATACAAAATAAATAAAGTCTGATAAAGGCTCCATTCCGAATTCCTGATTATTCTCTTTGTTAAAACCAAGATTGACCTTGAAGATTGTTGATAATTTTATTCATTATAATAATATGATGCTCTGGTATTGTAAATTATGTTTTATTTTTATAAATATATATAATCGTAAGATAGTTGTTAAAATTTCTCTCCTCCGCCACTCCAGGAAGAACCCACAGAGTTAGTTAACATGCTAACCCTTTTTGGTAAGATAGGACATTGAAGTTAATTTAAATTTTTTTAAATTTAAATATTTTCTCCCTGTGCTATATAAATTCTATCCAGATTTATAAATTTAATTTTCATCTATTCCATGCACTCCAAGTTTTTCATTTTAAATCTTACAATTATTTTAAAAGCTACCATTAAAAATTTACAGTCCCATATTTTCAGGTCAATTTGTACAGAGTTAAAAATCTTTATGGGGCATGATTATTTATTTAATACTTTTTAGTGCGTTTTATAAACATGGCAAATTGATTTTTTATTATTTTATGATTTTTAGTGTTGTATTTGCGTACTTTATTTTGGTCTAGAAAGGTGTTAGATTAAATTGGGTTAAGTCCTTGTTGTTCTTAAATAGGCCCTATATTTTGAAAGTAGCCATGTAAAAAGTATTTTAAAAACCCACACGACTTAACTCAACTTAATTTAACATTGTTCAAACCATTAGATGGGCTAGCGGTATTGTGTCAAGTTTGGTGTAAGATTCATAACAATAATTGAAATGAGATTATGTTTACTTAGTTATGAGTATACTTTTTAAAAAAATACTATGTTATGATTATTATTTTTTTAAATCTGTTAATTATTTCATTTTATTACTTTGTACTTACAAATTACAAATTTTCATATTGTTTTATCTTTTTTTCAACAGTATAATTATTTCATTTTATAACTTTGTACTTAAAAATCACAAATTTTCATATTATTTTATCTTTTTTCAATAGTTTAATTATTTCAATTTATTACTTTGTACTTACACAAATTTTCAGGACAAACTGTATGGTGTTATAAATCTGTATTGTGCCATGAAAAATTAAAAAAAACATTTAAAGAAAATATTATTATTATTTTTATAACCTAAACCATGTCGTAACGTATCCCATAAGTGCTAAGCTAGCTGTCAATAATGCACATAACCTATTTCAATAACAGCTGATATTAATGGTATTAGACACTATTTAATTTGAGGAAGAATTAAGAAAATCTAATTATTATTTTTATATCATAAACCATGTTTATTTTATTTTAATAACAGCTGATATTCATTGTATAAGACAATATTTAATTAGAGGGATCATTAAGAAAATCTAATTATTATTTGTATATCCTAAACCATGTATAACTTATTTCAACAACAGCTAATATTCATTGTATAAGACAATATTGAATTTGAGAGAGAATTAGGGGCCGAAAACGAGTTAATATTGCATTGTCATCCAGTTCCGAGCTATGTTTAAAATTTCAAGTCTCTAGCTCATTTAGAAGTTAGTTTAAAATTTCCACCTGTACAGACAGACAAGAAAGCGAGTTAATAAAAATGTGTTAATAATATTTAGAATGCATTTTTCTTCTGATTCTACTTCCAAAGGTGATTTTTACATTCTATAAAAATACTTGTAAGTGTTAATAGAAATGTAATCCTATCATATATATTATATTTCAAAGTTAAAATAGTTTACATACATTCAAAATATTATGAATTGGAATTTTACTATTGTCATAAAACCAAAACCAGTGCTTTGTTTTTTTTAAAATTTTTTTTTAAATTGTAATAAATAAAAAGTACTTTACAACCAATACATATTAGAAGTTTTATGAAGATGATATTGCTGAAATAATTTATATCACAATGTTATTTAACTAAGTGATCAAATCTTTTAATTCATTGGGTTCACTTAGCCCATCAGCTCACACCGACGCCTCTGACCTGTGACAGTGCATTGATTTTCACATAAGGCATCTTGAATTAAGATTTGGAATGCAAAATATTAGAATAGAACACTGGTAGTATATGAGTGAGTGATAGAAAAGTGAGTAAGCCTATTAAAAAACTGACAGTAGATGGGAAGTAGTGGGGGGGGGTAAGAAAAGAGAGAGAGAGAATGCATTTTATTATTATTATTATTTTTTTTTTCATTGCTGTTGAGACCGATGGTTCTTAGTGGAATTCCGTGTTTAAAGATAATAAAACACAATTTTTTTTAAAAGTGGATATTAAAAAATAAAAATAAATGTGTTTTATTATCATTTTATTATAACTTACAAAATTCTTAGATTGTTTACTGAAATATGAGAAAGAGAAACTGTGTGCTAGACGTGGAAAGAGGTATGTATGGAAAGGTGAAAATGTATCATAGAAAAGTAAGGAACAAAATAATAATGTAAACTTCAAAGGGATATATAATAATTTTAACTGAATTGTACATTTTAATGGTAGGGGCCTACTATCAAAACTAGCTAACAAAAGATGTAGATGGAAGCAATCATTGGAACAATCAGATGGAGTTCATAAAAATAATTTCATTAATAGATTAAAATCCATATTTAATTATCATAAGTCGATTGTATAGTTACTTTTTGGTAGGTCTAATACCTCACCCATAAAAAAATAAATAAACGTACAATAATAATTTATCTAAACATAAAATAAACTACTATAGTAATATATCTGAAGTTATAATATCCACCGTACCTACTCTTTAGTCATATGGTAAGTTTTAAACAAAGTCCATATCCGAAATACATTGGTGTGATTTAAATCTCTATAAACAGCCTAGTTCTATAACCATACCTAACAACAAATGTCTACATCCAACAATAAATAATACCAGCATGTAATATTTAATTTTAAATACTTACTTCGTTTCTTAACTTTTCGCACACCGTTTGTTGCTGTGCGCAGCCTTACTTAACTGATACAAATATCAATGAATCAAACCAGTGGTTTCTTTTATATTATCCTCATATTTAAATCTGATTAATCTTCATGCCTTGTAATCACTACAGGACCAAACAAGTAATCTTACAACATTCCACTCCGGAGAAAATGTTGTTTCAACAAATAAACATATATTTTCCTTGAAAGGATAACACAACATGGGCGTACCCAGCGAGGGGCAGGGGGGGCAGCTGCCCCCCCTGGAAGCAAAAAAAAATCTTTATTATACATTTTGTTGCTGGAATTTAATACAATTCTTGAAATAACTATTTTAATAATCAATTTTATATTGAATGACCGGCTTGCCCCCCTCTAGTTTTGATCCTGGGTACGCCCTTGTAACACAAGCTCAAACTTGTACACCATAATATAAAAATCAAATTTATTAAAATTTCATTAAGATATTTGAAATATATCTAAAATATGCATTATTTACGCTCTTCCTCTTTTAATAATTATGAGCCATAACTTCAAAAATTATAACTACCGACACAAAATAAAGCTAGGTCATTTGGTTATTTTTCTATTCACCTTCAAACTAGAGTGCTCACATTTTTTTTGTAGGACTATATATCTATTACATGTTAATTAAGTAAAAAATTCTAAAAATATCCGTGCATGATTAATAAATAGATTTTTTTTTCAATGTCATTTAAAAATATTAACGGTTCAATCAAATTTGTGAGCATATTATCTTTTAAGGTATTAAAATGAAGTCTTGATGAAAATAAACGTCTTAATTTTTTTATTTTAAGGTACTAATATATTTTTTTTAAATATAATGTTTGAAAGTATATCCAAACTCAGTTCTACCTTTAATAAACCTGTATAGGAATTTTCAATAGGACTACATATTGTTTGTAAAGTTAAGTCACAGACGGTGAGTTATAAATTATTATTTATTTATTAAATATAATTTAACCTTTGATGATTTACAGGATGGCTGGTACTTATCAATAATTGTAAACAATTGGAGTAAAACACATTTTATTTCAAACCACCATGAAATTATGACTTTTAAAATCTTTTTAAAAAGATAGTTTTTTTCTGCCAAAAGGGTAATTTAGTCAGTTTGTATCCAAATAAATGATAATTTTTGTGGTATTTTATATAAAAAATTCCTGTGGATGCGATTTAATTTTAAAAACATATAGAAATAGTTTTATAAAAAAATCCAAAATGTTTTAAAACGCTCTAGTCAGCTATTCCTTAAAGTATCGTAACTTTCAAGTTACCTGTATATGAAACATTTATATTTATATATTTATATTTATTTAGATGGATAAAAACAAATAGGCTATAAAAGATAAACTCAATTTATAATCTTAGATTTTGTCATCAAAAATTTTTTTTTAAAACATTAAGTTGTCTTACCTTTTATTATAGAAATTTAAAAAACTTTCGGAAAATATTATAATGAAATCATTTAATTAAGCAAAAGCTGTGAAAATGATTTTTTGGCAAAATCTGTGTTTGAAACAAAATTCATAATTTCAGGGACATTTGAGAAAAAATAATTAAAAATAGGTATACTGTACTTTCAAATAGTAGGCTATGCATCTTTAATTTAAAAAAAAAAGTTTACACTAAGTACTAACTATCCAGCGTATTTATTTACAATTGGAGAGTCCTACAAAATTCTCTGTAAAAATAATAGCCGAAGTAATAAAGAATTTAATTAATCGTAAATACTCTTTCAAAAATATCATAATAGTAGGTTAATTAAAATTTTACTTTTTTGTTCATAATTAAAAATTATTTATTCAATACTTGCATAGTTTATATAATATACATTTACAGTATGCTTTCTGAAAATGAGATTTATGTTTTATTATTGAGGTTATGAAACTAGTCTACAACAATAACATAGTTTACCATAACAAATAATACTACACAATATATATAAATCTATTTTCCTTAACCCTAAACGTGAAAATAATTAAATGCAAATTGAAAATGAACAATTTGATAGCTGTAGTAATATAATCAGGTCCCCATGAGATTAGAATTTGAAAAAGAGATGCCATAACCAAAGTTTTATTTTTAACTTAATCTCGGAAAATAATGTGCCAAAAAATAACTTTTTTTTCACTAAAAAGCTTGAATAATTTAGAATTTTATAAAGGTTATTATAATTGTTTGATTGTAGTTTTAAAAAAATTAGTAACTATTCTGTTAATTAATATTTTGATGCGAATATCAATTTTTACATTGAATCTATTTAAAAGTCTTAAAATAAATGTAGAACAAATAATTATTAGTAGGCCTATATTCCTGCTCAATTTTATAACTAAACTCATTACTTTTTATAAGGAAGAAACCAAAATTAAATGTGTTTTGAAGATTAAATTTATAAATCATTCATTATAAGATAAATATTACTTACATTTTCTATATTTAAGTTGATTTATTAACTTTATTTTGAAAAATTCTTTAAATAATGATATACAACTAAATCATAACAAAATACTAATGAAATTTTAACGTCAATTTTAAGTTTTTTTTTAATAATAAAGAACAAGTTTTATTGCTTTATTTAAGAATTGACTTTCTCAGATTTATCCCTGACATTTCATATTTTTACAAGCGTTTATAGAAAATGAAAAAAATAAATGGAAAATTGCTATTTAATGTGTAACATTATTATAATTAAAGATTATTATAGCTTAAAAAATATTACCATTCTAAAAAAAAAAAACTAAAAAAAATTGTTATGTTCACGCATCATTCATTTATGAACACGACATTTCTGCCGCCTGGCAGAAAGGTCTTGGGACGGCAGAAATGTCGTGCGCGTGAGTGAAAAGCGGTAGGAATGGCATGGACGTAAATATATATATATATATATATATATATATATATTGCATTTTTAGTAATTATGTTGTTTTACAGCATTGACTAATAATACTGGAAATCAAGGTTTTGTCACAGGTAATTATTTTTTGAAAAAGGTTAGAATGACATAAGTTTCTGCAGCGTGTCAGCGAATATTTCCTTTTTGGTCTGGCGTAGAATTCTACCATTTTGGTACACAATGTTTTCATGTTGAGATCCTCACAGACAGTATTTGTGTTAGTTCCTAGAGGTATTATTCGTGCACTATGTCAGAAGTCTTTTCGAACAATCAGCCTAATGTGTTTTTGAAGTGAAATGTCATTTTAGGGCGTTTATTGTTTCCAACGTTTAGATTTTCTTCATTGAATCGTTGTTTATGTTAAAAACACGAGACATTGAGTTTTCCTCATAAGCCTCAATGAGTGTTTTGAAAACGTTACGTTGGTTAGTTTTAAAATTAGATGATATTCGTAACACAAAATACAACTGTACTAACAACTATAGTGTTGATGTTCGTCCTCTGAGAGGTAGAGACAGAGTCTCGTCACTTAATAGACATCACTTCCAGGTTAGACCTGTCGATACACATCCTCCAACATCAGTGCGCCTACTCCTGTGATAATTTCTCTTGTCATTGATTTTAACAGTTTGTCTTTAGGTCACCCACCACAACTTAGTCAGGTTGGACATTTTAAAAGTAATCAATTTCATATCATGTTAGTTTGTCCGTTTCATCGACACATCCGAAGTTAGTTATATGTAAAACAGTAGATGCGGTTATGTTTTAGCACATTAATGTTATGATAATATATTATAACATACCATTAACAATAATATAGTTTTTCTTATTTATCTCCAAGTTTTAAGCCTTGTACGGCTTGTTGTGAGCTACAGATAGTTTGTTTTATTCACACTTTTTCAGGTCTTCAAAAAAAACTGAAAATCGCCGTCATTAGATACTAGTAATTTAACGAGTTATCATTTATCCAGAGGATACTCAAGTCTTGACTGTATCCCTGCCTTCGTAGATGAATTGCTTCCACTACAACTAATGAGTAGCTTCGATAGGAGGGATGCCTCTTCCGCCAATGTCGCTGTGTCGAAGATCTCCCAATACGCTGAGAATAACTTTAACTTTGACTCTGGCAAGGAGTTCGCCTTTCTAAATCCATTGTGTAACTTCTGCCGCAGTTAACGATTTTCAACTTCAATAGGAGTGATGTCCCCTTCACCATTCTCGCCATATCGAGTTGAGTAGACTTATATTAGGTGAAGCCAGTTGGTTGACAGTTTACAGTATATTGATGCGGTATCTCGTTGCTCTGCTTTAAAGAGGAACCTGTTCTAGGTTAAGAGGTTAAGGCCTCTGACCGGATGTTATGTCCTTCCTCTACATATCATCACTCCCATTCACCCTCAATTATATATCTGAACTTGCCTGTTTACAAATTATCACACCAGAGTAACAGTTTGTACATGAGATACAAATAAAGAACTCCAACAAAGAACTACCCTCCCATGTTACTGTTATATTGCAACTCGTATTTTGAAGAGCAAAATAAATTCTTATATTTTACGACGGACGAGTTTGTTTAATACAGAATTCCAACTTGATTAGAGCGGGGGGTGGGGGAGGTTTGGAATTTATCGCTTTTAGGAAATATTTTAATTAAAAACTTTGGACGTTCAGTTTTAAACAAAATAAGGAACGGGGTACGAACTAATAAGACAAGCCGGTGAGATATTAGATAGATTTTAAACTAATAATCGTTAATTTTTTTTAATAGTGTTATAACATCAGCAAGTTTACTAATTTTATAATGTCTATTGATGTGCAAAGTATTAAATAAAAATATATTAAAAATAAATAAAACACAATTTTTTATTTTGTAATATCCACTTTTTATTAGTTTATGGTGGATATTTTATCCACTAATAAAAAGTGGATATTACAAAATAAAAAATTGTGTTTTATTATCTTTAAACATGGAATTCCACCAAGAACCATCGGTCTCAACAGTAATGAAATATATATATATATATATATATATATATATATAAATATATATATATATATATATATATATATATTAGTTAAAATGTTATTTTCGTTTAAATTTATCGGTTAGAAAATTAATTTGAGCTAGAAATGAAAAATGTGCATTTTAAAAAAAAACAGAAATTACACGATTTATTTAATTAGTAAATAAAAAAAATATCAAAAAGTAGATAAAAAAGCTACCCTTTTTATAGCAATTTATCTCTCATAAGAAATTCATTGTGAAAAGCTCAGCAATAAACCAAATTTTACTTTAATTACTCATTATACGAAGTAAAGGGTAAGTTTGGTAATAAAAAAAATCCACTTTCGTTTTTTGACTAACCTTCACGTGTCCATGACCTCAGGAAAACTAAAGTTTTCGTCGTTTTGTCGTTTGTAGTTAAGCACAATAGCGGCGACAAAAATTAAATTAGGAACGTGAAATTTGTGTACTCATATAAAACCCTAAACCTATCAAACAAGTTGTGATATACACAATTACAAGGTTCATACAACGGTTTAAAAATTTGTTTACCCTACTGAATAAGATCCCTTTATCTAGCAATACAATCTAACATTGCCGACAAGGCTCAAGAAACCAACTTTAGGCCATTAATTTTAAAAGATTTGCTTATATTACAGAGCTGGGTAGGTACCATGATGGTTCTCGCTAACCTAATTTTCTTTATCAGAGGTTTATGTAGTATCAAAAGAGTCCTCGCTTGGTCTAGAAATTAGAGCTTGACACTGGGTATAAGAGGTTTCCATTTTGAATTTCCTTGTGATGAAAAATGTATGGTGTTGACCCATCATCTTGGGTACGTGGAGAACTACAATTGGTAGCGAATCCTGGTTATGAAAGCTAGAATTACGACAAGTAAATATGAGTAAAAATTAGACTAGCTGATAGGCCCACAACGGGCAATTAATATTATTTGAGACCCACAATGGGCCCAAATATTTATTAGTTTATGTAGTATTAGTAGAGATTTTAATTTTAATTTTTAAAATTTACTGGACTAAAAGAATTAGGTCAAAACATTACCGTCATTTAATAGACACTGGTATACTGAAGCAACAAAATATAGATCAATATCGTGCTAAATTATTTTAGGTTTACTTGAAAACGGAAGTATCTAATTAACATTTCTCAATAACTTTAATCTACCTTTTACAACGAATCTCACGTTACTATCTTGAGAGATGGAGACAAATATCAGCGTCTAAGGGGCTTATTTATAGTGGAGTACGGGCTTGGCATTCCTGAAAGGTTATAGATGGATCAACATCTTTTTATATATAGTATAGGATTAGATCTCTCTCTCTCTCTCTCTCTCTCTCTCTCTCTCTCTCTCTCTCTCTCTCTCTCTCTCTCTCTCTCTCTCTCTCTCTCTCTCTCTCTCTCTCTCTCTCTCTCTCTCTCTCTCTCTCTCTCTCTCTCTCTCTCACCTTCCCTATCGGATCTCTCTTGATCAACTCTTGTTCTTTTTCAACCCTGACATTATTAGTGTCGATGAGAAGAGGCCCTTTTACCTTCTTTTATGTAAGGCGATAATGACCGAGAGGTTTTTGTCCTTAGAGAGCAAGACAAAAACAAATATTAGTTTTGTTGTGGCAAATCTGGTGCAATTTGTTTAACATTATTATTATTAATAAACTAACCTTGGCATTTGAATTTATGTCATTTATCAGATGATTTCAATGCCAACGATTTTCATTTCGTGTTTTAGTTTCTTTCAACATGTATTTTTCTACGTTGCAGTTTGCTTTCTTACACGTATTTAGTTTAGGGAAAGTCATTTGGTGAAACAATCGGTTATGAGATTTTAATAAAAAATATCGGGTTTACTGTAGATCACAGAGTCAAAAAAAGTTTTAGAATGATGCCTGTCTAGGGTCCATGTAGTGTTCTACATATCAAAGTGATAGATTTTCAAGGAATTTTATATTTGGTTGTTTCGATAACTACCAAAAGACCACACAAAGTTTTCATTTCTTAAAATCCTTCAACAGCTTTGATCGGTATTTACTTTTGAGAAAATTGCTGTGCACGAGTATAATATAATACAATATGTACTCCGACCTCTAAATTACAAACGGTAATTTTATTTTACAAATATTATACAAAAATTCGATCGAAATATGTTGAACTGATTTTGAGATATGTGATCTTTTAAGATGTCATGGTTTGTGTTCACGTTTTGACAAGTAACTCCTGATCTCGCGTGTTTCTTTAGATGACGATATGAGAAGTATTTTCAAAACATTTCATAATTTGACAGGGGAAAATAATCATCTGGATGTCTGAAGCCATGTTTTTATTTTGAAGTAGTCTCCTTGGGATTGCAAACATTTCCTCCAAAGGTTCCGCCATTTTGTGTTGAGTCAAAAATCAACTTTGAATTTTCATGCGGCTATATATCAGTTTGAGGTCTTCTGATTTTGGAATGATGTCTGTCTCTTGTTTATAATTTCAGTTCAAACTTGTGCATCGATTTCAATTAAAGTTGGTCTGAAGTCTATTTTGGACACTTAATTTTTTTAACTCAATATTTGGAGGGATTGTCATAATATCAAAATACAAGATTACGATTAAATGATTTTGGTCAAATTTTGGTTAAGTGTATTCTGTGCAGGTCCAAGCAAAACGTATCTCTTTTAAAACGGCGTTTCGTGAGTTTCGGTAAATAACAAAACAAATAGGCTACGAGTCTGTTTATAAAAGACGTAATTTTTCAAAATGGGTTTCACCGATTTCGTTAAAATTTTATTGAAATGACTCTAACCCATGTGAAAAATACCAACTAAAAAAATAATTACGGTTCAGCATTAATTAGTAAAAATAGAAATTTACCTTGAAATCGAAAGCTCGGTTTTGATGAGGCGTTTATAGCAGGAACTATCTCACTATCACAATACTGAAACCGAGAAACATTTATAAAATTAAAACGAAGATAAGTAAAAGTGAAATAACTCTTATCGACGAAACTATTACGCCATGTTTATATTGGTTAGAAACCACTACAAAACAAATCGAATCATTTAGTCCAATAACCGTACATAACTTCGCACATATGATTTAACACAGAATGCAATTAAGCATGCTCTCCAATAACATTACAATTAGATTACATTATACATGTTTGTGTCTGTTGGAGCATTAATACTATGTTATTGTTAAGAGTTTTATAGTTTAATCAGTTTGTATTACAAGTTGTTATTGGGAAATAGTAAATCTAGCCAACTTATTACTTATTATTGACGTCATCTTTTGTGATTTGTTAGTGTTCAATATTAACTATGATGTTTTTCAAATATTTAGCAATGTTTTTGGTTGCTAGCTTCTGGCTTTAGTGTCTTTTTGATGGTCAATATACGAGTATTGTCCAATCGCCATTATGGGTAATTATATAATAGAAAGTATATTATCAATTACAATATATAATTATGGTCATTATAATTACCATATGGTGTATAATCAATATTACCAATTGTCATTATCTTTTCTTATCCCCAGTTAATATTCTGATCGGCTGTATATTTGCTTATCGTCAATTATTTTTCTTATTGACAGTATATATAGGCCTATTCTAATTGCATTAACTGTTTTTATAGTTAGTATTTATAATGATCGTCTGTATATTTGCTTATCGTCAATTATTTTTCTTATTGACAGTATATATAGGCCCATTCTAATTGAATTAACTGTTTTTATAGTTAGTATTTATTCTGATCGGCTGTATATTTGCTTATCGACAATTATTTTTCTTATTGACAGTATATATTCTGATTGACAGTATATATTTTCCAATTGAATTAACTGTTTCTATAGTTAGTATATATTCTGATCGTCTGTATATTTGCTTATCGTCAATTATTTTTCTTATTGACAGTATATATTCTGATTGACAGTATATATTTTCCAATTGAATTAACTGTTTTTATAGTTAGTATATATTCTGATCGGCTGTATATTTGCTTATCGTCAATTATTTTTCTTATTGACAGTATATATTTTCCAATTGAATTAACTGTTTCTATAGTTAGTATTTATTCTGATCGGCTGTATATTTGCTTATCGACAATTATTTTTCTTATTGACAGTATATATTCTGATTGACAGTATATATTTTCCAATTGAATTAACTGTTTCTATAGTTAGTATTTATTCTGATCGTCTGTATATTTGCTTATCGTCAATTATTTTTCTTATTGACAGTATATATTTTCCAATTGAATTAACTGTTTCTATAGTTAGTATTTATTCTGATCGGCTGTATATTTGCTTATCGACAATTATTTTTCTTATTGACAGTATATATTCTGATTGACAGTATATATTTTCCAATTGAATTAACTGTTTCTATAGTTAGTATATATTCTGATCGTCTGTATATTTGCTTATCGTCAATTATTTTTCTTATTGACAGTATATATTCTGATTGACAGTATATATTTTCCAATTGAATTAACTGTTTTTATAGTTAGTATATATTCTGATCGGCTGTATATTTGCTTATCGTCAATTATTTTTCTTATTGACAGTATATATTCTGATTGACAGTATATATTTTCCAATTGAATTAACTGTTTTTATAGTTAGTATATATTCTGATCGGCTGTATATTTGCTTATCGTCAATTATTTTTCTTATTGACAGTATATATTTTGATTGACAGTATATATTTTCCAATTGAATTAACTGTTTTTATAGTTAGTATATATTCTGATCGTCTGTATATTTGCTTATCGTCAATTATTTTTCTTATTGACAGTATATATTCTGATTGACAGTATATATTTTCCAATTGAATTAACTGTTTTTATAGTTAGTATATATTCTGATCGGCTGTATATTTGCTTATCGTCAATTATTTTTCTTATTGACAGTATATATTCTGATCATCTGTATATTTTCCAATTGCATTAACTGTTTTTATAATTAGTATTTTTTTATTCTGATCGGCAGTATATTTTCTGATCGTTAATAACATTACTAATCGCAAGTTTATATTCTGATCACCAGTATATTTTCAGATTGCCAGTACCTTTTCTTTTCGCCAGTATATATTCTGATCGCCAGTATATTATATTTTTCACCATTAACTTTTCTCATCTTCATTATATCTTTAACACGTTATGTCATTAACACCACTATTTCTACGATAGTTAGTTATAATTTTTTTCCATCTCTGATACTAACTTTTATGTTTCCTGCTATACTTTTAGATTGTTGGTTTATATGTTGAATCGTATCCTGTTTTAATTGATAAAATCATTAATGTTCCCTACTATATTTTCCACCCCTTAAACAAAAATTCAATAAACCTTGTGTTTTACAAACATGTTTCACTCATAATATTATCAAACGTTTGTCCAACACTCGGAACCAAATATTCGCAACTAATGAGATGAAATGTTTCGGCGAATAAACAAACAGCAAACAGCAAATACAGACGTAACTTTTGACGAGAGTTTACACCAGATGGGGTGCGCCCTTATTTCTCAATCCTCTCTTATGTTTGCTATGTTGTTTTTGTCTTTTCAAAGTGAATATATTGTTTTAGTCAAATTATATACAAATACAGTAAAAATAGGTTGATGAGCGCTCACCCAGCCTCATCCATACAATAAGTAGATCCCCTAAATTGACGTAGGATAGGGATTTATGGGCCTCGTAAGTGTTAACGTATTTAAATATTTTATAAAATTTAAAGGAAACTCGTTAAATATAAGGACCTTAAGTAAACTTGTGCGAAAATTGGGCAATAAATACCTTTAATAGTGTCTGTCATATTCAAATAGGGGAAATGTGTATTATACAACGTCAGCTTAGTTTGGGATTCAATTAGGATAATTCCATTTTTTTTGTCTAAAGTCAGCTGTTTTAGAAATTGTATTAAGCTCGGTGGGGTGCTGAGCGTTCGCAGTTTGTGAAGACTTCTCCTCCTCCACCCTTTTAATTCAAAATCTTAAAGGTATTGAGAGGCAATTATCTGTTTTAATTTTTACTTTTGACTATAGAAAAATATCTGATAATGCAAAAATATTTCTATTTTATATATTTAGTGAATTTTGACAATTAAGTAACTTTGGATTATTCCCAAAATTATTGCTGACATTTTGTCAAAAAATATCTAAAAAACGTATAATTTGAATGAGTCAAAACTAAAGAAGGTGGTAAGTGTATTAAGGACATCACTTATGTGTGTTAGAGGGGAATGGAGGACATATTACATCTCAGTTACCTGTAAGATAGACTTAAAATAATGGACATGAAAGTGAGGCCAGGCAAGTGTGGCTTTAGCTTAGAGCAAAGAAGAGTAGTTCTTAACGTTTTACTCTCCTTCAGAAGTCTTACACCTCCGTCCATGCTCTACTTGAGAATCCTTTGACGTTGTTACCTTCTGTAGCTCAGATAAGGCTCCGGATCAACTATGTCGATATAGATATACAATAGTCTGCTCACCTTATGGTATACAACTGCTAAGTTTTCCTCTACTTTGAAATTTAAGATAATCGTTCGTAATGTATAAAGCAGCTGAAACGAAAACATCTGGTTACTTCAGTTAAATAAGAAGTAATTTGTGAATGTAGGAAAAACTTTAAGAAAAACTACCTGTGTGTCCTTTTTATAATAAACATGCATTGATTGGTGACAGGAAGGTGGGGATAAAGCCTACTTTTATTACTGTATGGATATTATTATTTACAGACCAATATACAAAATGGAGAACACTTTGATATTTAATTTATGTAAAAGCTGTTTCTTTCAAATAGTCGCAGTAATTACCATTAATTGAAATGCTGAGAGCTTTTAAACGTCACTCCAAGAGCTATTTATCAACTTCCCTAGGGTTCAGTCCCATTAACTCAATGTGCATTTTATCGACGGTTTTTTAAAACTATAACACCTCTTTTTACCTATTAGGTTATTGATAAACGAAACTAAACAATTTCCTATTATTTGGCATAAGTTGTAGAAAACTGTTGATACATATATGTAATTCACAGGTTGTTGTTTTTGTAAATCCTGCTTAAGTTGCTTTCTATCGTCTATTGAATTATTGGTGATTTACTTAATTATAAAAACTCCATGATGCGATAGCCCGTGAAGAGCCTAAGCCTGTTATAAGGTTTTTCAGTAGGTTAGCACATCTCTATTGATGTAGCCATCTCAACCAAAGTACACTACTAATTGTAGCTTTCTAATTTTCACGAGACTGGACAAACTTCTTAAATGTTTGAACTTCCAGAGTACTAATGACTTGAGCAGTGGAGGGTGATTTATGATTTACTTTCTGTCATTCCGGGTAGCAATAATTACCCGTTCTTCATAATTAATTTGATCATTGACAGTTTTAATCGGAACAAAAGCAATGACTAACTCGAAATCAGCATCTAAATAAAAACGTAAAAAAACTGAGTTGTATAACAACCTGAAGACATAAAAATAGTTTTGGTCCTCTGAGAAGTTTATACTTATAGGAAAGCGTAGCGTAAGATTTGCCTTTCTTTCGCGCTATGTGCTAAACTTATGGCCATGCAGCTATTCTCGTTGGATGGTTCTATGTATGTCTGACACATCTCTTAACTTTCCAGCTCAATGCAGTCTTGACGACCTGTATCTGGATAATTAATTTCTATTTTACGCATCTGTAGAAGAGAAATAAATTGACATTCGAATTTACAATAGAAACAAGGATTAAGCATAATATTGTCAAAAATAGTTATTTGTGCAACTAGTGAGCAAAGGGGCACTTTTTTAAACGAGAGAAAAATGTTTACGCACGAGCCTTGCCGAGGGCGTCAATTTTATCGAGTTTAAAAAAGACACTTTGCTCACGAATTGCACATTATACTTTGTCTACAGTTGTTATTTTGGCAATAAAAACAGTTTATACTTTCATACTGGTGGTCGTACTTTTTCCTTGATTTGACAGGAAGGAGATTTAGTACAACGTTTTTAGCTTTTTCCGCTAATTTAGGCGGGGTATTTGACAGGTTTTCATCCTCTGAACTGTCCATATTTTAAAACTAACTACAGTACACAAAATATAGCAGTACTGCTAAACAACACATCAACACTGAGTAGAAGTTCTCACGTCAAAACTGAGGTTATTTATGAATATTACAAATAACTTAGGTGTATTGTTGAGAAAACGGGATTGCCAACTTAAAAACTCGATAAACGAAAAATACTCTCCGTGTACATACACTGTCAATCATCTTCATGAATAATTACTTCTTTTTTTCAACTTTAAAACGTTGTTTTGTTGTTCATTTGTGTTATTTTACATGTAAGAACTAATCTAACATACATAAGGGACATTTCCTGTATATTATAAATCAATTCAAATAAACTTAACCTAAATTTCGTTTTGTTCGGTTGCCATTTGGAGTGAGCAAAGTAGTGTGCAAAGTAGTGGGCAAAGTGAAACTGTTGAGAAATCAGCTGTTTTGTAAACTAATTTAAATGAACAAAATGCCACTTTGTCAACAACTGTAGACAAAATTAGTTTTTTTGAACAATGAAAACAAATAGCTCACATTGTAATTAACATATTTTACCTTAGTTATATCAGTTTCTAACATACTGACAGGCTATTATGTAAAATTAAGGTAACCAAGATAGACTAGAAACAAATACAGTTGAAATTGCTTCCTGTACAATAGTTTTCACAATTATCTGTTCCGATTCTCCTCGACTTTGTTGAGTAAATGCAGCGGAAAATCTGAATTTATTGCAAAGTTGTTTTTCAAGAATAACATTAAAGGAGTTTCCAAGAATTGTTTTTACACAAATCAGGCGAC
Source organism: Aphrophora alni (assembly GCA_963513935.1). Classification (NCBI taxonomy): domain Eukaryota; kingdom Metazoa; phylum Arthropoda; class Insecta; order Hemiptera; family Aphrophoridae; genus Aphrophora; species Aphrophora alni. The sequence goes on from CAUPSG010000297.1 coordinate 68,149, forward strand.
TATATAGGTCAGGCATGTAATTATCTTTAAATTGATTTAAAGTTACATTTATTGGTGTTCAATATTGTTTTGTATCCTCTTAGAAATGGTACGTTGTTGAGACTATATTTATAAAACAAGTTTATAAACTTCATCATTGTACTTAGGTTGTTTGTGCAGGGATAACTATAGTTTGTATTTAATTATTTCACATTGTGTAAACATGATTGTGTTTATACCAAATATTTGTATTAATCAGTATAAGAGAAAGTTTTGTACTTTGCTTGTATAGTATACCATTTATAAAAAATTTGTAAATTATTTGTTACAGAACAGTAAACAGAAGTCAAATGCCAGATTTATGTAAGTAACAGACTGTTCATATTTTGAGGTTATGTTTGAATGGATGAAATGATAGATTTTAAAAACCTTCGATCGGCTTAGTTTTAAAGAACAGTGTTTTGTTTAACAATGTGTACACGCGTTTAACCATAACTGGGAAACAGACAGTTGGACGAAATGACGAAAGGTAAACCAGGACCGCGTTTATCTTTGTCAGTTAATGGAAATACAAATTTCAAGATGGAGACGGTTTAAAAACTTTATTGTTAAATTATTGCTTTTCCGTACTTTGTTACATAATGGAAATAATGAGATGATTATTTAATTCCACAAAATAGCTTTAATTGCGACATACATCTTAACTCATCACCACTATTGAGACCTATTATGTAACCTTTGTTTTCTAAAACACCCCCACTTCCATCCCACATGTTAGATCATTGACCTTTCTTTTGTCATTTCTCAACCCCTTTACTCTTCTAACCTTTCCTTTTGTCTCACAATTTTAGTTTAGACTTGTTTTGTTTTCAATTTATTTGCTTGAAAATGTCTAACGGCGAAACATATGTCGCAATTAAAGCTGTTTTGTGGAATTAAATAATCATCTCATTATTTCCATTACCATGGAATTCCATCATGTACCGACTGTTGTAACATTAAATTACTTTGTTACATAGACAAGTTTTTGTGAGTATTAATACAATATTCCGATTGTTTCATATATCCGAAAGGCTTCCATTTGACGTTGGCGGTAACGTAAACAGCCAGCAACTTAAAAGGTTTAAATAAGTGTTTCTTATTTTATACATTCATTAAAAAACCGAAAATATACACCTTTTATGCACAATTAGCTCTTTGTATTATAATAGATTACTCTGGGTAGATAAATATCTTTATTTAAGAGACGAAGTTAGTGCAGTCGAGTCTTCTCTACCATTTGTCCCCATAACGAAATAAAATAATAATAATCAAAATACACACGCAATTAAACTAAATTTACAAAATAAAATAATAAATAAAAACAAAAATTCCTTATTTCAAATTGTAGGAAACGACTAAAAAGGTAATAACAATACGAGAAAAATAAAAATACAATATATAATAAAGAAAAAAGAGATAAAAATACGAAGTTTCCAGGATTTGTAACTTAAATCTACAAAACAGAAAATAACTAAATAAATTATAAAATTAGTACGTAATATTTAAGACTTTGTACATGAAACATCCAAATATTAAAATGATTTCCATGACATCTAGTGCTACTTACAACCCACACCAATATAACTCCTAGGAAACTGGAGACAGCAATCGATACTATCAATGACTACATATATTTATGTAGTCATTGATAGTATTAAACAGTCCGGGAGAGAGTTCCACAAAAGGCCCACATCTGTAAAGAATTTGTTGTATATGACGGTACTGTCCTTTGGTATTCACTCCCTTCCAGTAATTTTAATAGTCGGACAGACAGACGGGAAACGATTCGGTTCTCAGCAAAATATAAACGAAACTTTTGGTGTCTTTTATCACGTTTAAAATGGTTTCTATTACAACACTCTGTTTATATACATATTTATTTAGTTTTTCAAACCGTGTTGGTGGTCTAACCGTCACCCCCCATCTCATTCAAAGGTAAAGAGATTATTTTATCATTTGGTTAAAGAATTCCAAAATGGCAACAGTTTAAAATAGTTGTTCACCATAGTTTTCCAATAATTCACTTAATTGTATCATCTCAGAACTAGAGACTTTAATGATTATTCTTCAATGGGATATATCCCTATTTAAATTAAGGGATTATATTATGGGGCGATTCTAATAATTAAAATTTAAAAACATTTCTTGGCTTACAAAAAAGAAAATAAGAATAATTTAAAAATTAAAACAAAAATGAATGTTCAAGATGTATATCCCAAGGATGTATATCCTAGAAATAATAACAGGGTGTCTACTTAAGAACAATATATCATAGTACATTTAATTATGACAGTAAAAAAGAGGGATTTTAGAAGTGATCGGATTATAGATTGAACATTTACAAAAAACTCCCCGCCCAAGCATGAATCATTCTTATTTAATATAATCCCTGAGTTTCTAAAGATATTAGACAATAAATTCATGTTTAAATCAAAATTTAAAACTTGATTTGCTGATTGGGCAGTTTCTGCCCTCAGTTTGTCCAACTTATGTGTACGTATGATGTACTTGTTGTGACTGCATATTTTCGTGTATGAAGATGGCAACACTGTCGTTAAAACGCGAATGATTAATAAACGTTTGCCACGATGGCGGTTACCCACTGATATGACGGGTTAACCTCGCCTGACCAGCTATTTATGACGGGTTCTAAACTATATTAAATGATATTAGTAAACCTAATTAACATCAAGATAACTTATTAAGACTTACGCGGTTCACAGAAGGACTGGTTTGGGATTGCACAACGGATTACGTCATAAACGGTCATTCCGGTGTGGTTAAATCATAGTAATATAAATAAATTAAGGAAAGCTAGGTGACAAACCCCAAAGGGTTGTCCTACTCTGACACTAAACGAACCGTCAGGGCATTTTGGTGGGATTTGACCAAACAAGGTTAATTATTACTTGTAGGTGAAAACACATGCTCACTGGTCGAATGATAACAGTATTCTGCTTGTCCGGGATTTTGGCATTAATATCTCCATCTGCAGCTAAATCTTAATGATAGGGTGATTATTGCCAATAAGCGATTCCCCGGTAATATCAACCGTAGGCAACTTGTCGCACTTGAAGGTATTTCAGAAAGGATAAACCCAAATTAAGGTTTACAATCCGTAATGAATCGATACATCATTGAAGTTGTGTTCAAGTTTTATTTTAATTTATTTAATTGGTCAGTAAGTAATCGTTTATAATATCGCACCATTGTTGTTGGCCATTGTACGTTGTATTAACGTAGGCAACTTGTCGCATTTGAAGGTATTTCAGAAAGGATAAACCCAAATTGAGGTTTACAATTCAGTAATGAATCGATACATCATTGAAGTTGTGTTCAAGTTTTATTTTAATTGTTCAGAAAGTAATCGTTTATAATATCGCACCATTGTTGTTGGCCATTGTACGTTGTAATAACGTAGGTATATTGTTGTTGATGTCAATAAATTGACATAGTGTATCTTTATAAATGGTAATTTAATGCTCTTTCATCATGAAACACTCTGTGCATAGGAATATTGTTTCTACAATAAGAAAAACTAATATTTAAACAAAATAATATTGCAAAGTAAAATCAAATACAATTTTGAACAATAGAAAAATAAATACATAATTGGAAAACCTACAGCTCGAGGTTGGGGTGGAATATGGTTAAATACATATTATGTTTTAATGTAAACATCAAAAGTAAAATGTTTGGAGCCGAGCCGACGGTGTTCCCTTCAATTACACAAA
>CAUPSG010000298.1:0-92458 GCA_963513935.1 Aphrophora alni
TTTTGTAAATGATCAGTTATTCTATAGCTAAATAAGGTGATGTATCTTGAATTTTATTAGAAAAATATTACGTTTTATGATATGTAGAAACGGAAATTAATTTAAATCTAATTAAATAAGGTGTGAACAGATAATAAATGGCGGAACACTTTTATGAGATAGGTCATTTCAGTATAGAAATTTTGTGTATGTTTGTATGTGAACTCATTCACCTAAAAACTTTATATTTAATTTTTACAGGTATTTTGTAACTCGTTATTCATATTTTTAAGATATTAGTTTTTGCTTGAAATTAAAAAAAAAATTATTATACAGTTTGTATTACGATTTTCACAAGCTTTATCATCTTTCCTCAACCTTGAGATTTAAGCTCAGTTTTAAAATAGTTTAGAAGTTTGAAGGTTATTCTAAACAAAAATCATAGAAGAGGATAATTTATTGAGGACATAATTTATCATTTCAAATGTGATTTTTAAAATATTAAAGAAAGCTCTTACCTCATTTTATACTACTAAATTACATTACAAAATAGAATCGTGAATTATATTCATATTCACAATTTTTAAACAAAATATTTCAGTTTATTAACAAAAAAATAAATAAATTTAAAAAAAATAAATAAATAATAATGTTACCTAAATATTAGAACGAAAAAAGTACACCTGATTATTTGAAAATGTGTAAATAATTGCAAAAAAAATTACAAGCTATTATTAAAATGTAGTAATCGGAAAGGGAGATGGGAAAATTACCAAATAATTTTATTTTCCACTTGAATAAGAAAATAAAATTATGAAAAAGGATTTTGTTTTGATATATATTGACTTTTCTTTAAAAGAAACGCATACCTTCCAATGACGAAAGTGGGTGACCCTGCTAAATATATATAAGCTCAGTTCACCTTTAGAAGTTATAGAATTCCAATCTTCGATTTTTGGGTTTCCTCATTTTGGATTTTTTCTGGGATTACCACTTGAAAATGACAATTGATTTTACTCTACAATATGTTGTTTATTTATTACATACTCGCAAACCAAATGTGCAATTGAACTACCGTATGTCAATAATAATAAACTGTATATTAGTTTTAGTGATTAACTGTTATGTCGTAACAATGTTTTATGCTAATCATTACCTTCTTTTGATCTTAATTTACTTGTTACATTTAGTCACAATAAATGTCTAAGTGAAATATTAATTATAATAATCGTAGTGTAAATAACAATTATACGAAAATCAAGAATAAAGTTTAAATGGTACTACCAACGTCTAATAAGACCTGCCTTTTCCCGTTCAGTAAAGTGATTTTACGTATCACTCTTTTTGTAAAGAACGTTAATAACTCATGATTGCACGAAGATCGTATATGTTCATCTACAAAAAGAAAAGAAAAATGATCAAACGAAATATATGAGGAATCTTATATAGGTCCCACAAACCATACCAAGAGACGTCTAGTCACTTCTTACTAGTATGTTTATTGCTCAAATGTACAATGATAGCTCTCATTCGAATGTGCTTATACATAGGCATGTCAATGGTAGTGTTAGTTCTGCAACAAACTAAGACCCTACTCGATACACTAAGTTAGGTGTTTATTTATAATAATAAAAGGGTAAGAAAATCCAATGTTTGGCGTAATTCCACTATAAGAAACTATAATAATGTAATCATTTAAGATTGATAATAATCACAAACTACTCTCTAAGACAGTACCGCAAATAGGCAGTTTACGAATTGCAATTATAAGAGCGTATTTCACTCAATGGTTTTTAATTTTGTACAAATATTGTTAATAAAGTATGAGTCCATTGTCTAGATATTTTTATCTAATCGTTGAAACATAGAAATTTCTTTTGAAACATCCAAACTTAAAAATGGATTTTATAACCCTGTTATAACCATATTTTCCTAAATTACCAATTATATTCAACAATTTAATACTACGAAATGAAGTATAGAGTTATACTAATCATATTCAATGGTAATCCGTATATGATAAAACAGAAAGAATTTTTTTAATTTTTTTTCCCTCGCAAAATATGAATAAAAAACAATAATATAAATTGTAAATAAAAAATCCTAACTTGACATAATACGGATATTATGTAAATTCCATTGTTTTAAACACATTAGATCGACAATTTCATATAGTGTAAGTTTATATAATATTTTTGTATTAAAAAAATCTTCTAGCCCAATAAACTAAAATGTTGGAAAATTAACATGTAATATATATATATATATATATATATTTTTTCAATCATGAATAGTTTAACATCTTTTTAACTAATGAGTCCAAACGGGAAAAATATTTATATGATAATTTGTATTTACGCCTAAGAGTGACTTGTTTTAATAGAATCAAAGTTTCATAATATCTGTGTTGGGCCCAAATAAAATTGATATTTTTTATTTTGTTTCTGAATTAACAAATATATTGTTTTCTAACTTAACAAAGCAACTATGAAAGACATACAATATAAATAAATATCATATCTATTTTTCAATAAATATTCAATGGGTGTGTTTTATCTCGTGGACAAGTCATCTTAAATATTTGTTGTCGATTCATATTTTAGTTTAATGAGCTTATCTATATTTCATGATGATGTCAAACTGTTTTACATTCTTTTTCTTCCAAACTACCGGACGAGCAAAATATTAGGACACATTTATTTTATTACAGTACGTTGTACTTCAAAATAATATGTACCGATCCTATGGTTTTCATAAAAACTTATCCGTTTCTTAATGTTCATATAACTCTTGAATAAATCATGATGTTTTAATTACAAATTCAAAACGTTCCTCTGATTAATTATAATTACAAATAATAAAACTATAAATCTGGACGATTTTTGTTTTGGAAATTACAATGACCAGAAGATATTTACCTTTGTAGTTATCTTATCCTATGGTCGAATATATATATATATATATATATATATATATATATATATATATATATATATATATATATTTATATATATATCAAGTTTTGTTACTGAACTGTTTATGACTTAATATTTACAGGTTTATGAGTCATTCAAATTGTGTGGGCAATCGAGTTGCTATTTTATTAACTTAGAGAAGACTTGTGAAATTTTACAGATTTTATGTTCTGATTCTAATCATGATACCATTATTACAACGCCTCATTCTACATACATCCATTTAAGAATATTGGTACTGTACTTATGTTAGAATACATGAGTTAACTTACAATGTTATACTAACTAAAGCTGATTTTCTGTCAGTTTCTACTTACACTTTTCCAGCAGTTCGAAATACATGGTAAAGTTCTATGCCATAAGAACAGTAGGTCTGTATTATAACTAAACGAAATCTTCCATTTGAGAGATAATAACTTTAACAGCCTTGACCTTTGAGATCTTTCCTAATATATGTAGTAGCGCTTCATATTGAACACAGAAACATAGGTTTCGTTGTCGTGGAGGATATCATCACATTTTGGACGATGGACTACATTTTATAGTTACTAAATATGATTTTCTGTTACTAGTTAAAATTGTCTTTGTTAACATGCATTGCTCGAGTTGGGTAATATTCAAGTGCAAATTTAAAATTATCCGAGTTTTTTAGGGAGAAAAACTTTCGAAGATTATCTTCTGGTTGATAGCAACACCGTGTAGACGGGTTCAAAAAACTAATGCTATTATATTTGTAGCTTAGCTTTTTGCGTTTCTTAATACAGATAAATTATTATATAATTAATTCCATTTCGTAGTAATATGTTTTTTTTTTTTTTTTTTTTTAAATAGAAAGTTATTCTATGTCACACAATTTCACTACTATAAGACGAGAGACGTTGAAACGCCTTTCCTTAAATAAACGTAACTTTTGTGAGATCTTGTGTACGAGTTTTGTTTTTATCTATTGTTATCTCATAAGTCAAGATCAATAGGTATTTACCAAATTACCTTAGTCGTCCAAAGTAATTGATTGTTCGCAATGGTTAGGAACTTTGCAAACAATAGCAGCAGAATTCTACTTAACAAGTAAACACCAATTGGCATGGCACACTGAACCTGCCTTTTGTCCCAACATGAGGAAACGGGTAATAAATTACAACCCATAACAAGAGTTACTGTAATTACTGCAGATTTATTGCAAGTGCGCAGTGTGACCAACATAAATTGTAACTAGGATTGTAAGATTATCCACGTGGGTAATCCATTCATTCGTTTCCCAATTTATATTACTATTATAATAATTATTATTATTTTTATTATAATGTAACAAGCACGTGTCTAATTTGTTTAAACATTGTACAATGTATTATATATCTTTGTCGTAATAGAATAAAATATGTATATTTTCTATGTATAAGTAGTATAATAACATACTATACACAGATAAGTTTACTATGTTATTCTGATTTAAAAATATATTTTCTCTTTATGTGCAACTTTTTTTTTTTTTTTTTTTTTTTTTTTTTTAAAGGAAAAAATAATAGTTTTTTTTTATTCATAAATTAAACAATATTTAACAATTATTAGCTTCCAGTGAAATAACCAAAATGCTTTTTTACAATTTGTTGTAGACCTTTAACCTTTATGATTTTAATAAAAAATAGGTATATCATCCACGAAATAAATATACTTTTTTGTTATTCGATTATAAATTTATATGATTAGGGAATAGTGTTTATATTCAGATTAAAATTAATTGTTTAAATTACTCAAATTCATAAAATGAAGTGTATTTTAGTAATTTAATGCACATAGTGGTTAAAATATATAGTTTATGTTTGTGTATTTAAAGTTTGATTATTATATTTGGATAGATTCTTAATGTAGTAGTTATTTGTAAAAAATAAAACATTGATCAATTTTAGGAAGAGTTATGTTAATAATTTATTTTTGTATTGATCGTTATCCATTTAGAGGTTATGAACATAATTTATATCTCAAATACGTGTTTATTAGTCTTGATAAATATAGTTTGAATATGACAGTCGATAAAGAACAGATAAGTATTGTACTACGATAAACAGTGATTTTAAAGAACATGTTATCTGTGCTTTCTTTAATCTATACTACTGAGTACAAAATTATATTTTAAAACTAAGAAGAGGACATTAAAGCTTTTAAAATAAGCGTCTTCAAAATATACACATGTAACAAGCAAAAAACAATATTCTGTATATAATCTTCCATGAATTTTGTGTGTGTCGTATTGTCGGAAGTGTCAGTTATGTCATGCAGTTTGTAATGAATGTTACACCAAAAACTTATTGTATTATAAAATACAACTATGTACTAATAATATTCATATATTGGCACTTATAACTTTAATTTCTTAAGGATACAAGTCGTATTATATTTAATGTACTATGATGTTATTTTGCTGAATATACTCTTATTTACTAAATAACATTTTTAATGAAGAATTTGTATTCTGTTTCCAACACAAGGGTCCGGAACGGTGAAAAATCTAAATAGCTTTGTTATTTAAGTGTGTGTATTACCCACCAAAGGCGTAAGCTTCACAATTTTTGAAAATGAATGTAGCTAATGGACATTTACAGTATTTGAATATTTGAAATTTTTGTTTCCCCTCCTAATATAATATGGAGGTTTAAAGGTAAAAATACCTAGGACGAAATAAAGCATTTTGATAAAAACACAAAAGAGAGACCCTAGACTATAGTAGACTCAATGCCTTAAAGAACAAATATTAGTGAAGAGAAACGTGATGGCAGAAAGAGAGCGATCTAACACACAACAAGAAAATAAATATAGTGTTGTAGCCTCGACCACTCCTAGCCGGATTTCCCATTTTATATTTTCATCCATTACACTTCCTACTAATTTCCACATTAGAAATTACTTTACTTAGCACTAATACAGGTTATTAGATATTTAAGTGAAGACATTATTGGTAAAAACATTCATATCTATTTTACTGTTTATTCTTTTTTAGAATATCAAATACAAGTAGGCCTACTTAAAAAAAAAGAAAAGAAAAAACCAATCAAATGAACAAAACATATAATATATTTGCTTTTATTTATTAAAAACTTATTTATAAGTTTTTATATGTATATTTAACTTTTATATGTTAAAATTTATTTTGCCAGTAGTTAAATATCTTCATAAGAGTGCAACAGATATTTTAAAGTTGAAGTATCTATTTATTAATAGAAATACTCAACACAATAGATCGTCTTTAGGTTAAATTTTGTTCTTAACCGGCGTACATTCTGTCACAGTTTAAACTCCATATATTCATATTTCATAAAATTCAAATTATCATATTTGTGTAACATTTAGTTTATATTTACTTTTGTTTACCAAGAGGGTGAAAGGAAAATAAAGGAGAAACAGAGTCATGTAGAGAAAGAAGGAACATTGTTCTGAGTGGCGGAAGAGAGATGGAGAATGAAGGATATTAAGAGAAGGCGCAATGAAGAGAGAGAGAGATGAAATTGAAAGGGCGAAAGATACGGAAAATGTAAAAACCGACTTGAAGACAGGGAAGTTGAGTTAAATTTAATGATTGCTGTGACCTTTTTTCTTTTGTTTAAATTTAAAGAACATACAGTAAAGACCTGTAGCGGTCAAAATACACTAATAACGCCAGGGTTGGAAGAACAAAAGTTTATCGATATATCTTATAGGAAAGATGAAAGAGAGTCTAATCCCAGACTGGAAAATGTAGATCTTGATAGATTACCCTGGGCATGTGGTTATTGTGAAAGGTGTTGATTTCAATTCGTTACGGCGTTCTGGGAAAATTCAATAAGGAACCAGTTAAGTCACCCTGAGTAAGTTATGAGAATTTAATCAAACAATCCGGTAACGAAGGATTAATATTAATTTAACGCATTAATGAGGAACAAATCATAAGTACAACGTCAACATATATGAGTCATATAGTCTTGTGGTTTTTGTAGGCCTACATGAGTATATTTTTGAGGGTTAGTATTTTTGTTATCCTTGTATTGCATTTGTCATTAGGTAAAAATCATGTGACGATGCGGCTTTGACTGTGTTACAGTTGTATTCAAATACGTGTTAACAAGAATTCCATACAGTAAAAGGGACAAGTTAATACGATTATTACACTTTCTTATAATTAATACAAGAATTCAGGAAAAGGTAATCAGATGTTCGTGGTAGTGTTTACTTTTATGATTGAGCGTAAATCAAATATTTTTGAACTATGTAAATAAATGTAAATTGGATATATGTGTTGTCACAAATATATTACACCTAATCATTCATAATATTTAAGAATTAGGTTTCAACAATTATGTGAACTAAATGTAAAAAATGGGTAATAATGTTAAGTGTGTTGTCACAGATTGTTTTTAATGTCAATACACAATCGGCTTTTTATATTTATGGACAATTTGTCTAAAGGAAAATAATCAAGAATTGATGCTGTATTAAAGAATCGATAGGTTTAATAATTTTGTAACAAAATTTAAATATAATGCTTCGATAATTTTAGAAGTACCTATATATATATATATATATATATATATATATATATATATATATATATATATATATATAAGACAAAATTCACTTTTAAAAAAAGCGAATGGTACTTTAAAGTAGTAATTGGCTTTTTCAAATGTAAATGACACACTTCTCATAGGTGGAAGTTACTTATTTCATAAAAAAATAATGTTATACCTTTAATACCAACAGTTGATGCAGCCTTAAAATTTTATTTAACCATATTTTATTTCCTTGGAGGATATATATATATATATATATATATATATATATATATATATAAATATATATATACAATATTTTATTAAAACCTTATTATTTTAATTATTCAACTGAACAGTATTATATTAAAATCTAATGCATAGATGTGTTGGTTGGAATAGAACTGAATTTATTGTACAATTTGTGTTCAGTGGTAAATATCTGCTTTTACAATTAACATTATATACAAAATAAAAATAATATTTTATGCTGTTTTAAATAGTAAAAATGAATATAATAATTTGTATTTTATTATTAATAGCGTATACAATTACCATGTCTATCAGTTATTTATGAAAATGGAAAAACACATAATTGCCTAAATAAGTATGCATTATGATCTTTAGTTTTGTTTATTGCTATTATTTTACATAATCAGTATGAGACTGTAAATATTCAAGTGGACTTTAATTTCAATGTTGTTCTACAATTCCCGATATTGCACTTTTAAGGACCTAATTACCAAATTGTTTACTTTGATGTTTGTTAAAGTGAATGGTTTTAGAGGGACTGTGGTGGGAAAATGTTATTTATTTGTTGTCGTTAAACTTTAATATTATAACAAATTTAATTTGGTTTTTAATCAATAACGATACACTATTTTGTTTTAGTGTTATTTATTTATTTTTTTTTGCACAGACAACTTACAACATAATATATCGGGTAATTTAATTCAAAGGATAGAACGGAGTATCTCACAATGTAGCAGTAATTGGATGACTCTACACGCAGGGATGCTCTATGCCGGGGAAATGCTGAACTTCCTGCCTTTCCAACACGTCATATTACACAGATTGTTATGCAAATAGGAGTGTGCATAATACGATATAATAAAGCAGCTGTTCTTGTGTTTATGCAATACTTATACAAACCTTTATTGAACTTAAATTGATGATTTTAATTTGTGATTATCTATACATGTTAAACTATTACACCTTTATAATTATAGAAAAACAGTTTCCTTTAATTTATAGTATATCATTGCCTTGTCAACGCTATATATGAACATACCAAATTGACTATTCTTAAAATAAACATTTGCTATTGTTTCCATTACATAAATCTATCTAAAGATGTTATAAGTTATGATATAAATAGATCAATCTATAATGATCTGTGTTGAGACTCCTATATATTTATATTTATATATATATATATATATATATATATATATATATATATGTCGTCAAGTTAATTCTTTTCATTGGTCCAACGACATTGGAACATACTATTACTATAAACAAAGCTATCATATCAACAACAAGGAAGAATATGTATATAGATTGCTGTTATCATAGCAATATTTGTGTGATTTTTTTTTTAATTGTAGAAGCTCAGAAACAATATTTCTAAGTCGTATATTCATGCTAAAATCTAAATTGTATAATGGTAAAAAAAGAACCCTCATTAGGAATCAAAAATGACAAAGTGGTAAATTATTTCATGTTATTTGTAAGTTACGATATATTGAAAATTGAAGTGTTATTTATATGTGTTATCAAACTATACTATGTGAAATCCGATTTATGATCACTAGAAACATATTATAGTTATTGATTATAGTTTTCAGACAATGGAGAGTGTCCCTAGCTTTATACCTACAAATATTAATATACTGATATTTTTTTCGGTAAATTTTGGAAATTCCAAAAAAAATGTCGTTAGAGCTAATTTTCATTTTTACTTTTTTTATCCCTCAAGAATCATTCCGTGCTATTGTTACTTTGTATGGATTTATTTTTTGATATTTTTATCACAGTTTAAGATCAGATGACTTTCAAACAAACTGACATTCTATAGAGATAGTATTTATTTGTTTGAATAATGTTTGGTTTTAAGTGTAGATGAGGGAAGATGTAAGTGCAAAAATAATTTAAGTTTATTATATTTAATTTTCTTCTCGGCTTTCTTAACACAAAAAGCGGTTTTGAAATCAACAAAAGCGTGTTGTTCATAATCACAAAACTCATTTATACAAATTTAAAAGAATAAGGTAGTAATATAGTATCATATTATGACAAAGTACTGGGTTCAAAGGCATACACTAAATAATGCAGTACGTTTGGTAATTGCTTTTAATTAAGCCAACTTAAGAAGCAATTATTGATTTTAAATAATCCTTGGGTGAAAATTACAGTAGCCTAATGAAACTTGCAATTATCCTTGTTCTACTATTCTACATTAGCTTGTCTAATTAGCATCTATTACAAATATCAGCTGAATTTGAATTAAAAAAAGAAAACATTTGTTAACACTCTTTTTTCACCATTCTATTTAGTAAGATATAAAAGGTAATATTTAGTTATATTTAAGTTGAAATATTGTGTTAAAAACTACTTTTTATCACACTAGTCTGTTGTATTGTCTATCTATGTTGTAAATAAAAACTTAATTATTTATTTACTCAATACGTGGTAAAATATGGCATATTACAATGATGTAGTTTGTAATTAATTGATATACAACGATGTAATTTTAACAAATTTAATATACTGTACAAATTTTTATATTTATTGTACAAATACATTGTACAAGAACTAATGGATTTTACTCTATAAACGCTATTTTACTATGTAGTATATGTAAAAAAAAAAACAATATTTCTTTGTTCATTTGACAAAATAAAACTACTATAATAATAGATATAATCAACTATTATTCTTTAAAGATACAAATCTTTATTTTTTTTATTGATAGAACATTTATGAAAGTACGAGAGAGTGTCATCTTTTAAACTGACGTCATACAGTGTTCATAATTATATATTGTGTGGTTATAAATTTTCTTCCATGCTACTTTATTCTACAATTAACATTAAAAGTGTTTTTCAATTATAACATTCATTATATGGGTAGAAACTCTAACTTTTAACCTATTCTAAAATTATGGAGTTACATGAAGTCTAAGATATAGGAATCAACTTTGCAAAATGCTTTCAAGGGAAGATATTTATGCAACATTTCGATTAACACTGTCTTTGGTACCGTTCTGAAAAAGATATTTTTGAAAAGAGATTAAAGTCGAGCTGAGATCTGAAAACAAAAAAATGAACGGTCATATTCAGTGATGGAACCTCTAGATTAGGTCGGTTCCTGAGTTTACCTTCCTTTATACCTGAGTTGACTATTTACAAGAAATAAAAAAATACATGAACAGATTAACAATTACCAAGCCAATTTATTTTCTTTAAAGAATCAGAAAATGTTTATTTATCTAAAAAAATTTGATGCGCCCTTAAAAAAGTAATTAATAAAACCCTTAAGAAAACTTTTAATAACAATGAAAAGCCCCACCCTGAAAGAAAAGAAAATTTAATACACCCTCCCTTTTATTTAAAGTTATGAAATATTTTATTTATTTTATTATTTTTTTAATTATTAACTAATTAACAAATGTTTTTTTTTTAATACAGAACAAAATTACATTAATACAGCAATTACACAAATAGTAAATATACATGATTACAAGTATTTTATATATTTTTTTGGCCAACATTAAAAAATATATATATATTCTAAAAATAATAATAATGTAAAGTTTTATTGACGTCAATGATCTGTTTTTTCTTCTTTTTTTTATTTAGAAAACTAAACCCTTTGGGGTGGAGTAGCCTAATTTGTCTAGCATGTCCCATCCAAATAACTAAAAAAAAAAAAAAAGAGTCCGATTTTCCTTATTACATATTTTCTTTCTTTTTTTTAATCACACACAGAACAGTAGTTTTTCTTTCTTTTTGTTCAAGACGAGATTTCACTTAAATATGGTTACAGTTGATACTGTTCGTTCATTGTTGGAACGGTTTATAACTGCATTCACAAAACAAAGGCAATTATTAGTAAGGCAGAAGGTTTTCATGTTTTAAAATGAAAATCAAGATTCATATTAGGCTTTGTGCCTTACAATTAAGTAAAAAGTTACGATACGAAAGATTTTTTAGATTAAGTTATATACCGAGATATTTCTGTTACAAGCTACAATATATAAATTATAATTTTATATATATATAAATTACAATAAATGAGGCAAATTTAATTTAAATAGAAGAAAAGTAATTATTAATCAATGAAAAGAAAACTTAAGCAAAAAATTACAGCCTAATTAAAAAATACAAGCATTATGATAGCAAACTCAGATTATTGAATGAAATTATATTATAATAATTATAGATTATGAAATGAAATGAATTTGATTTCCTGGAGCAGAAAATGGGGGTCCCTGAAATTTGAGATGGCCCTGACGGCACTACGAAAATTTGTTACATCTTGGTTTAGAAGGACCCCCTTTTTTACATAATTCACAAAAAAAAATTTAGAACACGCACACACCTTAAATTTGGGTCATTCACATTTTATACTTTATTAAAATTTCACATCTTACACTTTTTTATTTAAAAATTTTCTTTAAGATCATCAGTGGAAATGTTCTGAGTCCGGACTTCGTGTATTAGAACGTAAGAGTGAAAGTGGATGACTCATCCTTACGGTGACTAAAGCGCATGCGCCGGGGTAATCAGCAGTTTCTTGTATCTTGTTAAATGCCTTAGGGCATTTTATAAAGTTCATATGTAGGACAGGTTTACGTATGATTAAGTTTTTGTTTGATTTGTTATTTTTATGAATAAAAATGCGTAGCGTATATAATAACGCTACACTTTTTTCCCTGAAAACAACGGTGTAATCAAAATTGAAAAGGGTTGCCAGTAGGTTAAAGATGAAGATGTACTTAAAGGTTGTAATGAGAAGAGAGTCATGAGACATGTCGATTAACACTGCCCTTTACCCTGATATCAAAGGTAGAATCAAAATGCAAAAGATTTTTTACGTTTCCAAGAAATCAGTAAGTCAAAGATGAAAGGGACGAAGTTTTATAGCCATCAATATCAAATGCTTTTACTTTTAAGGTGTACTTTGTAAATAATTATTTCTTTATTTAACCTACATTTAAGGTAATAACTTAAAAAAACAAAACCTTACCATCAGCACCAGTATTAAAAAAATTTCAATCTAAAAAATTATTACATTCCTTTTGCATTTTCATTCCACAACTGTTATTAGTAAAAAAGGCAGTGGTGAACAAAATGTAACATAGCTATTTACTCGTTACAACTTTTATATAAACTCCTTGACCTTTACCTTACAAAATTCTTACAATTTTTTTTTTGTTTTATTTGCACCATTGTCTTTAGGGGAAACAAGCAGTTCTATTCGACATTTCGCATGACTATCTTATTATAACAACGTTTACTTTGACTCCTATATCTTTGACCTCAGGTAACTCCTAATTAGAATACCACAAAACCTAGAGTATATACCTATATATATGGGGGAAGGGACTATTCCCCACTATAATAAATAATACTAAATGTATTTATTTATTTTTAAACTAAGAACATTTGAAGAACAACAAATTCAAATACTAAATAGTAAGTAGGTATGAAGTTTTTCTTCAGTCAGCAAAGCAGTTAGAAATAGTACAGCAGTTAATTTGTTTCTGAAATCTCAGATATTGTCTATACCTGGTTAGCTAATCTACCTTAACATTTATCTACTCTTCCGAGTAGATAAATGTTAAAACTCAAAAATAATAAAATTTACACATAGTAAAATCATGATTACGTACAAATAAGTGATACTCGTATTAAAACTCTTGAAATAAATGTTGGCAATGT
The DNA here is from genome assembly GCA_963513935.1 of Aphrophora alni. NCBI lineage: Eukaryota > Metazoa > Arthropoda > Insecta > Hemiptera > Aphrophoridae > Aphrophora > Aphrophora alni. The sequence continues at coordinate 13,423 of CAUPSG010000298.1, forward strand.
GCTCTGAGCACATATTATGTTACTGAGCATAATATGATGACTTTTGAAAAGTAATATTTCAACAATTTCAACATTAATACCATCACCCATACTATCAATAGCTTTCAATTAATATATCTGGCCAAGTTAGTACTGAATATTTTTAGTTGCAATCTTAACATTGTCTACCGCTTTTAAAAAAATACAATATTCTCTCTATTGCTAATGTCAATACTAAATTAGCAAAATAATTTGTCATATTCGTAATTTAATTCATAGCATAGGTTGAATATTGTATATCTCACGTCATCACTGTTTCACTAGTTATTATTTTTTTAACCTAATGTACTTAAATAGCGCAGTTAGGAGCATACAAATATAAACCTTAAATATTAGTAAATAGTTATAACCATTATTACAAACAAGTAAAATTATTTAAATTTAATTAAGCTTAAAAACCACTACAACATATTTTTCAGGTTTTTTGTTATAATAACTACTTTGGAGGCAGAGACTTGGGATTGACACCAAAGTGAATTATATAAAACACATTTTTATTTTTTCAATTCGACGTGAAAACTATTTCTATCAAAAGTATCTATTGATAAAAGTATATGAGTAAATTAGGAGGTAATTAGGAATATATGAGTAAAAACGGATATATGAATATATGAATTAGGAAGGGTGGCTAGTTATGTGATTATATCTATATATTTATTACATATTATTTGTGTAATTTTAAAGTACGTATGAAAGTAAAAAATATCTAAATCCTTTAAAAACATTTTGATGGTTCCATTTCAAAATATATTTTTTTAAACAAATATGAACCTTTTCTACTATAGTCATTAACATTATTTTCTTTATTTCTTGTGCCACTTATTTCGAATAAGTGATTCTTCATATAATACAAAATGGGAAGAACTAATAATAAATTTACACTGTTTAATATTCTAGAAATATGCACCACCGTTTCTACATTGTAATGTGGATGAAAATGTCCCTTGTGCATTGTATCTGCGTAGGTTTTAAATCATTAGGAATTTATGATTATTTTTGATTTTTTAGGCATTCAGTAAATACCCTGAAAGTATTATTCTATCACTGTATATTTATCAGTATTTACAAAAATATTCATAAAAATACATTCTACGTATGACATATTATAATCTTTGGCCGAATTCTTGGTAAAATATCCCAACATATTGTAAACATCCTTATATCCTAAAATATAATAATAATAAAAAAAGTTCTATAATGGAAAACTAAATTATTTATAGGATTGTAAAAGAACAACTTTAATTAAGTATCAAGTAGAATGAGAGGTTATTATTATTATTATTATGGTAGCTTTACTTTTAATATTATTAAATGAATAATTCAATATTTAGCCTACTTATCGCGTATCAACGAAGAACTGAACGTGATTACATTGACATTGGAATATCTTTGTTGCATCACATAAATGACGTTTAACATATCACATACAATTCGACTGCAATGTTGTGTTGTGACATTTTCTGTTGATACTTAAGAGAATATATTCTCAATGCAATATCATTGTCGCATTATTGTCTTATATATGTTACATTCTTTGCGAAATAAATAGGACCCAAAAACATTTCGACGCATCAAATTTATTTTTCTTAAAACAAAAATAATATCATAAAATAAGAACATTAATTACACCGCTTTCATGTCTGAATGAAATTTTACACATGCACCTTCTCCAAACAAACACTGCTGATTTTAATGCTTGAGGGGCTAATCATTTCACAGTTATCATAAACATGTGGTGAATTGATAAAATCAAGTTCATGTATATTTACTTATTCAGTCATAAGAATGTGAAAATCTTAACATTTAAATTTATGTTGTCGTTTGAAAAAATAAATATATATATATATATATATATATATTTAAAAACAGAATACATGTAAAATACAACTTGATTTATCAAATAAAATGTTTTTGGACGTAGAAAACAAAAAAAAACGATATTTTTTAAAATAAGAGTCCCTGAGGGACTGTGTGCCGAAAATTTAGCCAGCTCTCATACCGATATCATTTGTTTTATAAAAATAGAATATTGTATCACGTAAAAAATATATATTGTATTTTGAATTTCTCTCAGTGTTTCTTCCTTTAGAAAGAAGATCTTTTGGCACATATTCAGTTATGTTTTTACTTATATTTCATTATTAGTTTGAGATAAATAAAACTGTGAAAATAGAAAAATGAAGTACCAATAAACAAATTTAGAATAAAGAATATAACAAATTATTACAATATATATATATATATATATATATATATATATAATCTTTCATTAATATTACATTATACTGAAATAATGAAATTGTACAAAATTGTTATAATTTGTAAGTAAATTAAATACTGATAAATAGTAAAGATATAAAAATATATTTTTTAAATGGAACCATTTAGTTTAAGTGATCATATAATTATTTTTGTTTTTGTTTGTTTTTGCCATATGGACTAGGTTATATATATATATATATATATATATATATATATATATATATATATATATATATATATATATAACTTTTTATAAATAAATACCTTACTTCCTGCTAGCAGTCCAATAACTAAATTTATGTGACGGTGCCAAACCAAGTACTAACCGAGCAATGAAAGATTGAACACGTGTGCAACAACAGCAAAAGATATATGTTTTTTAAAATGTATTTTATGTACAATGTGTTGTGATATATGTTTATTTGTTATGTTATGCTAATGTATTTTTATTTTCATCTCTAAATTGACGCTCATTTCAACAAATGCAACGTTATTACTTCGGTTTAATAAAACTTGAGCAGGAAAAGCGAAATGATCGTCACAGACGAATAAATTAAATTATTGGACGGCGAGCAGGAAATAAGGTATTAATTAATTATAAGTTGTATATAATAAGAATATATTGTACGTAACATTATTTAAATACAACATAAGCTTAAAACAAAATAACTTTAAAAAATACTCTTTGAGCCTACAACATGATTTAAATTGAGACTAATATTTACTAAGTTCTCACGAGCAAGTGTTATGGGTAAACATCACGTTAAATAATTATTAATAAAGTCCATTTCAAACCATAAGGTTTAAATTAAATTTAGGAACTCAATTTTTAAATAAAATTAGTTCAAACTTTGAGGTTTACTATCTCGTTTGTAGAATGGTGTAGTTTGCCTTCGCAATGCGTTTTTCTTCTCATTTTTAAACCTAAATAATTTACAGCAGCAAAATGTTATGAACACTTTTTATATTAAAATATTGAGTACAAACTACATTTTTACCTCCTCATAAATAATTTAAAAAGTTTTTTAAGTATTAGTGCTTTCAACAATTAGACATCAATAATTGTCTACGTTGTGTCACTCTGAGAATTTGACCGACGGAGTCTCCCTGCACGTGGCGTCTTCTCAGCGCCGAGGGCAAATTAGTCTCCTCAGCGCCGAGGGCAAATTAGTCTCCTCAGCGCTGAGGCCATAAATTATTATCAAAGGGTATGCTCAGTGATGCAGAAGTGACGAGGCTTATTATCTTAGATATATTAATAAGACTTACCGTCACAATAGTCTATATTTGTATGTAGTTATATCACTACGGCTGTTTCGGCTATTCAGCCATTTTCAAGTGTTATGCTGGGTTTTCCGTTGTCTTAGTTTAAAATCACAAATTACGAACACACGACACATAACAAACAGACAAGTACTTTAAACATTTAAAACATGATGCAGTAGGCCCACTGTCACAACACGTACTGTCGATTCTGATTTCCTGCGCATTGGTTGTAGGTATGGGGGTGGGGGGTTTAGTTCCCATCTAATTGCTTTGTTATTGTGTCGTTCATAATTGCTTTATAGACCCTCCACCCCCATACCTACCACCAATGCGCAGGAAATCAGAATCGACAGTACGCGTTGTGACAGTGGGCCTACTGCATCATGTTTTAAATGTTTAAAGAACTTGTCTGTTTGTTATGTGTCGTGTGTTCCTAATTTGTGATTTTAAACTAAGACAACGGGAAAACCCAGCATAACACTTGAAAATGGCTGAATAGCCGAAACGGCCGTAGTGATATAACTACATACAAATATAGACTATTGTGACGGTAAGTCTTATTAGTATATCTAATTATTAATCTGTAGTCGGAATGGCGCAAACAAAATATATGTATGTTATTATCTTCTCAATTAGTTAATCGGTGATGGAGTAAATATTTGTCATATTTTTATTAAACTAATAATACAATTTCACTAAGTATGAGTACAGTGTCAATATTGCAAGGGCATAGTTTTATTATTATACATTTGCATTTTTATGATTTACTTCCTTCACAGCTGTTGTGTGGTTGTAATAGGTTTATTTAAAGACAACGCACTGAAACTGGCTTTGGTACAACTTAGGGATGCAATGACTGATGGAATGTTGTGGGTTTCCCGGTCAACAAACTCCCAAACGCCATTCCTACCTCCCCCACCCCTAAAAAATATTTGGTATTTAATTTTGAATGGTAAAAATTTCATTTCTATTTATTTGAACTTGATTCCTGAATGACAGAACAATATATAAATTCATTTAACCTAAATATTGGTAAATATTTTACTTTTTTTGTTATTATTTAAAAAAAAAAAAAAAATTTATTTCAATTTATTGCGCTTATTGTGAATACTGCACATAATCAATTTGAACAAATGTAGTTATATACTGGAAATAAATGTATATTGAATTCATTGGAAAGTTATCTATATTTGCCCATTTGTTTTACACAGTACACAATTGTTTAATCGTTTTATTATTTATATTTAATACTGCCTTTTATCAACGGGTTTTATTTATTTTTACGTTTTTAAATTGAATAGTAAAGCTACTTAATCAGTAGTAACTCAATTGCAAATCGAAGTGTTTCTGATAAAAAATTCGAAGACTGAATAAATATTCTGTGAAAAATATTTAAAGGGGAAACGCTTTGCAAGCATTGAATCATTTAACTTAAGATGTATTGGAAGAAAGTGAGTTTAATTTACATTGTGAAGAGTCTTTTGAAAAGCAATAATTCAATTATTTGTTTAATTCTTATTTTGAACCTATATGGAATAAAAGTTTAATATTGATTTAGGTACAATATTCCTCTAAATTTGTTAATTTAAATTGAAAATTCCATAACTTCATTTTACGGCAAGAAAATTAATTGTAATTGGATAACTAAGACTATTGTATAATGCAATACATTTGATTCGTTTACTGGAATTACCACAGTAACGTTAAATGAAGAATAGTAATATTTTAATTTAAGTCAATGCTGTTTTATTATCTACCCTATCCTGCACCCCTTCAGCTAAGTACCAATCGTTAACCACTACTGTTGGTTAATTTTTTAACATTATTGTGTATGTCCACGCGGATTTGTGAGTGTTCATGTGTATGTATGGGTTGGTGGTTGGCTGTTTATGAACATTAGGGCTTTATACTATTGAATATAAGTTATTCCTTTATGTTAGGTTCCGTAGAAGCCATACCGTATTGGTTTTAGTTCAGATTACTATGTAACGTGTGTTATTTTGGATAACTTTCAAAAAAAAAGAAGAAAAGTAATACAAAAATTGAGTCAACAAATTTGTATTTAATTTACAAATATTTTCTTTTCAAATATTCTGTAGCAAATTTCATATTAAAATGATTTTATTGTTACTTCCTAGAAATTGTCAGGAAACATATATCTTATTTTATTTAAACATAAACATTTCATGATTATAATGATAGGGGTTTATTGAAATATAGCGAATTGTTAAACGTATTTAAAATTATCTTTGTTGGAAAGGTTTAATAATTTATTGAGAATATTTTTAGATTTGTGTATTTATTGTGTTAACAAAAAAATTAACATTTTAATAAATAATTAACAACATCAGAATTTTGTATAGCTTAATAGAAAAAGTAATTCCCCATATCAATACAAACTATCTTAGATATTTTAAATTCAAGAAGTATCATAAAAATTGTATTATTTCCATTAAGCAATAAATAATGAAAAAAATTGGGAGTACTCTTGGTAATGACCAACAAAAAAGGTATAATTTTATTTTATATATTAAATTTATACATACATAAACACACACACATACATAAACACACACACACACACACACACACACACACACACACACACACACACACACACACACACACACACACACACAAATTCAAAATTATGTTATTGAAAAGAGATATGTCATTTGTAAAATGTCAAAAAATCTGGCTACGAACAAATCTGTTTCTAGTAGAGCTTAAATTAATTTATAATAATGTGACCAATTACTACGTATTCAGTTCTTACAATGTTAAAAGCTCGAAATAAATCTGGATTATGTGTCTGAGATATTGGATCATGTAATCATCTGGCTATATTTTCTGTGTGCTTCCTATCGATTGTACTAAAAGCATTTTCATAAGTAGTAAAAGAGGTGAGTAAAGTAACTCCGTGATAGTTAAAGCAACAGCAATTTAATCTAATCCTTATAATTTTGCTCTTATAATTGAGAGTCTATATATAAATTACGTTTCCTTTATTGGTAATTACTACCTTCAGTACTTAAAGTATAATCTTGCCTATTGTTGGAGTTTATACTATTGAATTATATAGACGTTCCCTTTATGGAAAACTTCATTGTATATTAACTTTTAGTATTGTTTATTTATTTTCTTAAAAATTTGAATCAAAATAAACGAATAACTATATATAGTAATTGAAAAACGACCAAATTAACCGCAATAAACACCAAATAAAATTCATTTCAAGATATAATTTAAAAGATATATTTATTATTAATTTACGTTTATAGCTTAAACCATGGAAACAAGACAGGAAATCTAATGCTAAGTTTTGCAAAAATTAATGGTTTTTTGAAATTCAATCCTTGGAAATTGCTCAGAAATGAACTACCAACATTGGAAAAAAAATATTTGTTTCTAATATTTATTTTGAAATGTGTACTGTATAGTATAATAATTAATACTATATTTGTTTAATTAAAAGTAGTTTAAATAAAAAATACGCAACTTCTTTATATTTTCTATTATTTGTGAAGTGGAAATGAGCAAGAGAGTATTATGAATTAATAATATATTACTTAATTTAATATATATGTCTAATATAAGTAGTGTATATTATTTTTATATCCATAGAGTAATCCCTCTAAAACACTACATGTATATTCTACATGTAATATTCTTCTAACTATCTGAACTGATACTAATATAATGTAAATCTGGACGCCAAGTGTTACAATTGCAATGCGGAAAAACATGTCCAATTTTATTGTTCATGTGTACTTTTTAATCATCCAAGTTGTATTTGCATTCCTCAGGTATTAAAAATACACAATATATTTTACTTTATTAACAATTTATTCTGAATATTTGCAATGATATGAGCACCTCTACTTAGACATCTTGTTTTGAATTCCCAAATTGTTTATACTTTATTAAAATCAAAACAATAATTAAATATTCAAAATTAAATATTGAATCCTGTGGTTATAACACAAAATTTTCATTTCACATAAATAATATTTCGTAATTCCTGTATGGTAAATTTGATTAAATTTATTTTATTAAAATATATTTAATTCAGGTGTATCATAATAATATTATTATAAATATTGTGTTTAAAACCCGTTTTAGCCTAGCGTTGCCATATGGCAACACAAAACATTATTTATTTGATCGCGAGTAAATTTTTGTTTTGGGTTGATTTGGGTTGGCTAACCTGCTTGACTATTTCTTGACACATGTGAGAGTTGAGAAGTGACGTTGTTGGGAGATAGGTTATGTTTGCCTGTTAGTGGTGCACACTGAAACATTCGTATGTGATTTTGTTACAAACACGATGACGTACCAGTTTGAGTAAGTAATTTTCTATTTTATTTATTGCTTTTCATTTCTATTTATATGATAAATTTACTACTAAATAGTGTAAAAACATAATAACATATTCCTCCCTGAGCCACTTTTATTTTCACGTGTGCTATACCCCTGTAATGTTTGCTGTTGCCAAATGGCAACACTAGGCTAATATACTACCAAGCGTTTACATAACACGCTTGGTGGTTAACACTTGCTTTTCTATATTTCAGGATAGGGTTAACATTGCAAGAGGCTGTAGAGCTACTCGTTGGTCAAGATGAAGACATGCCTAACAATTTTGATTTATTTATCGCACCTCCTGACCCTTCCGTGCTTACTGACGAGGATTCAGCGGGAGAAGATGAAGGTGGCCTACTTGACAATCTTTCGGGGAGGCAACTAATGGCTAGTGCTGAAATACGAATGCCTGACAACACTGTCATAAGTAGTTTACCTGCAACTAGGCCTAATGAAACCATTGCGCCTGGACCTTCATCTGAACTTAGCAGTGCCGATCAAGAAATGCGGGATTTGTCTTCTAATACTGTGGCTCCTGGCTTTAGAACTGCAGGTAGAAGTGACGAGCGTACTGTGTCTCCAGGGACTTTACCCACTAATGATAGCACAGATCAAGGTATCTATGATGTCGGCTTACATGTAAATACACCTTTGACCTCGATAAGAATAAACAAAGATAATATAATAAAAGATTTGATTTCTGAGAAGCGTGCAGAGGTAGTTGCAAACAAGAAAAAGACGCCAGTTATCAAAACTTGGGTAGAAGGTGACATAGAACCAAGCAATAAAATATTTCCCAATTCCAACTTCTCCAAATATCGAGATTTTTCAGCATCTGAGCTGTTTGAACTCTTCTTAGATAATGAGCTATTTTATATATTGGTTTGTGAAACCGAACGATATGCCTTAGTAAAAAATGGCGAGAATCCACATATTTCTAAATATGAGTTGAAGTGTTTTTTTTTGCATTTTAATTCTAACCGGATACCATACATTACCAGGAACACGGTTTTACTGGGATTCAAATTCAGACATGGGCCTAGACTTCGTAATTAATGCTATGAGAAGAAATAGATTTCAACAAATCATAAGATCCCTACATTGTGTTGATAACAATAACTTAGTTATGAATGACAAGATGTGGAAACTTAGACCAATGCTAAACAAAATCAAGGAGAAATGCTTAGAACACTTTCAACCAGAGGAAAACCTTTCATACGATGAAAGCATGGTTGAATATTTTGGCCGTCACGGTTGCAAACAGCACATTCGAGGCAAACCTATTAGGTTTGGTTTCAAAGTCTGGTGCCTCAACACTGTTTCTGGTTATTTGGTAGCATTTGATGTTTATCAAGGTAAATCTTTGGGTGTACCCTCTGTCAACGAGGAATTATTTGGAAAATCTGCGGCACCCTTAGTGAAGCTTTTGGATGGATTACCTGTAGACAAACAAGATTGTCCATACAGAATATATTTTGACAATCTATTCACCAATGTATAACTATTGAAATATCTTCGAGAAATTTCTCTTATAGTGGAATTGGGACCATCAGAGAAGATCGTCAACGGAAGGACTGTCCTATTTTAGCAAAATCTGAGATGAAGAAAAAACCAAGAGGTTATTTCGAATCAGCTATATATAAGGAAGATGGAATAATCGTATGTAAATGGGTTGATAATGGAGTGGTGAGTGTTGCTTCAAACTGTCATGGGGTGGAACCGATTGCTAAAGTGAGACGGTATTCTCAATCACAAAAGAAACATATACTTGTAGAGCGACCGGCAGTATTCAGTCAGTACAATAAATTTATGGGGGGGGCGTCGACAAAATGGACGAGAACATAAACAGATACCGAATATCAACGAGAAGCAAGAAATGGTACTGGCCAATACTTACATGGTTGGTTGATGTCTGCACCAACAACGCATGGAAAATTCGTAGATACAGTGGTGATAACCAACCTCAACTAGAATTCAAGAGAGAACTCGCCACATACTACATAAGGAAATATGGGACTCCAGGTAAGGGTCCTGGAAGGCCACTCTCTTCCAAGAGATCTATTAGTTCCAACTGTGTTTCGGATGATATTCGCTTTGATAGAACCGACCATCTTGTAATCGGTGTCCCTGATAAGAAGAAAAAGCGATGCACAGGAGAAGGCTGTTCTTCTATTGTACGCACAATGTGCCAAAAGTGTAATTTGGGAATGTGCTACAACGGAAATTCGTTGTATGGGGTTATATTTTGGTCAAAAAAGAAAAATATCAAAAAATAATCCCAATGCAAGGTTTGGATGTTTTGTAGAACTTTTTACTGCTTATAGCCGGTCGGTGAGATTGAACTATGAAATGGTCCAAAGTCAAATCTTACCGACTTGTTCTAACGGTAAATTCCTATGTCGGCGGATTTTGAATTGAAAAATCATTTTTTATGAATTTTGAAAATGTGAAATAATAATGTATAAGGATATGTAGTTGTAATACAAGTCGTATGCAATACATATCTAGTACTGTTATTTCATATTAACTAACAGACGTTACGGCATATTAAAATGAAGAATTTAAAATTTTTCAAAATTAATAAAAATTAACAAACCTTGATATTTTTGAAAATAAAATGTAATTTTAAGATGAAAGTATTCTTGATAAAATTTGGAAAAAATTGATATTTAAAAAGTTAGCAGAAAAGGTTAAGTATAAAAGCTAATAAAAGTAAATAAAAATAAATTTTGAAAAAAGGATTGTATAGAAGTAATTAAATAAATAAAGTTATACTATAATTAATGATTAAAAATATAAATTTGAGTAAAACAAAAGAGTTATGGTTTTCACGCTATATTATGAAAAGGAAAAAAGATAAGAAGTGGAAATTTTGCAAAAAGAGTTTAAAACCTAATATCTAAAGATTGTGTAAATTTCAGGAAAATCAGTTAATAAATAAACCCCAAACCCAAAGGTGTGAAAATATGCACGGGATTACATCACTACCAGAAGTCGTAGAATTGTGTTATCACGGCTAGTGCGTTTAAATTACGAAATAAACAAAGTTACAAAGTTTGAAAGAAAAAACTTTAAAGGTGTAAGAATTAAAAACTGTAAATTACGCAAATTCTTACGTAAGCTATTGAAGGCGAATGAATAGTCCGAGAAATGTCATTCGAAGTGCGGGAAATTGCCGCGGTCGAGAGCTACAATACACCGGTTACGAAAAAACGCAAAAACTGTTAGGAAAAGTGTTATAGACAATTAAAAGGAAAACAATGAAGATTTTTTCATCAGCCAGTTGCAAGTTGCAGGGTTTAAATGTTCAAGGATAAGTGACGTAGTTAGAGGCGGAGTTAAGATACCAACTTACAGCAAAAATAAATTAAAGGATTAATTAGAACAAAGTGATTAAAAAAGGACAATTTAAAAACAGTAAACATAACAAATAAATTAATAATAAATAACAGAACCACCTACACCAAAAATAATCAAGAAATTGCATAGAAATACATCATAAATGGAACTATCGTATCGGTCCAGTGAGGGAAAAAAATTGGTATCGATATACGATAGTTTTTGGCTATAAAAAGAGCCGCACAAATCTCATAGAGGTCTCTCTTAAAAAATTGGTGGAAACAGTTGCTAGGGGTGATTATGCCCGACAGGTCTCTCATGAAAAATTAGTCGAACAAGTGTAAGGGGTGATTATGCCCGAACGTCTCTTTTAAAAAATAGTTTGAAGAAGTTTAAGTGTTACAATGCCAACGTATTAAAACAGCGTCAGCGAGAGCGATAGAAGGGAATAGATTCGAACAACCAGCCAGCCTTCTGAACTCCATGGAGAAACTATAGGACCACTTTAATCGAAATTCAACCAACCAGACACCAGAGGACCATCAGCATCTCAGGACTCAGGATCGATAACACGGCGGACAAGGTCTGAGAAAATACAAATTTCCTTTTTTAAAGGGCAAAATTGGCCCGATTTTAGAGTCTCACTGATTTTCCTGAGATAATTTTTTTTTTGTGTGTAATTAAATGAATATATTAAATAAAATGTCAAAATCATGTGTGAATAAAAATCTTTTCAATAAATAAAGTTAATAAATGAAATAATTTAAATTCAGAAATAATAGAAATTTTTGTTTTCTATATATCAATTGTAAGAAATTCATAAGTAATTGTCTTCTGCTCAAAAGAGAAATATTTAGTTATTATCCATTAGTTTTATTAGAGAAATTGTTTGATTTTATTTGGTTGACTTGTGTCAAGTTTATTATTTCAGTTGTTTTATTTCAGTTGTTTTATTTCAGTTAATTAAAAGAATTAATTTTTTCATTTTTCCTCTAAATCTGTGTTTTATTTAGAATTGGTCACACATATATATGCTATATTTTCAGGTTTGTGATTATAAAAAAGGGTAAAATATATTGTATCAAAAAGGTATTCCTAAGGACACACCAGCGAGATTAAAATTCAAAAGTAAAGTAAATTCGTGTTCTCCCTGAGAAATAGGGTAATTATAAATACAGTTTCTGGAAGTCGTAAATAAAAAGGGGGGTACCGGTAATTTGGGGCAACTCAAATTATCGAAGAAGTTATTCAATCCAGGCCAGCAAGATAGTAAGCCAAAAACTTCCAGTGGATTGGATAATTTATTCTTTTTGTCACGCGAGAACGAATCCTGTAGGCTAAAAATCTCAGGATTCGAGACTGTTACGTATTAATTAAGATAGGGGGCGTAATTAGTCTGACTCTAAAAAAGATAGAGTTTTTTCGTTGTAGATAGAAGATGGCGCCCATACGGTGAAGCCCGAATAATTGTTTTTAAATTAGTAGTTATAAAAAGTACAGGGTAAGCGATTAGTACGTGCTATTGACAAGTAATACGGACTGGTTGTTTGCATTGTATAGTGTAGCTGCTATTTGGGAAAATTAGGCTAGGCTTCAAAGAATACGGATACAGTATATTTTACCTTCATGTGTATGCTTAGTATAAGATGTATAGTTTATAAGTATACTACATACCTTAAATTCTGGTGATCTGTGTTGGTTGTATAATTTGGGAGGGAGTGAAAAAAATAAAAAATAATAATAAAAATAATTAAATTCGGGTATAAAAAATAGAAAGATTAAAATAAACAAATTAAATAAAGATAGAATCAGAAAAAAAAAAAAATTAATTAATTTCTTAAGATTAAATAAAATAAATAAAAAACAAAATGGCGGAAAAGTCTCAAGAAACTAAATCGTTAATGGCCTACTTGGAAAAGAGAGAAAAAGATGAAAGGGCGTTAAGAGAAAAAGAGAAACAAGAGGAAAGGGCGTTAAGAGAAAAAGAAAGGCTAGAAGAAAGGGCGTTAAGAGAAAAGGAAAATGAAATGAGGGATAAGAGAGATAAAGAAGAAAGGGCGTTAAGAGAAAAGGAAAATGAAATAAGGGACAAGAGAGATAAGGAATGGAGGGAGAAGGAGAGCAGAGAAAGGGAGAAGGAGAGCAGAGAAAGACAACAGGAAAGAGAAGAAAGAAGGGCACTCTGGAATAAAATAGAAGGGAGAGTTCAGGGAATAGAATTAGAAGTAGCTAATAATGCGGCTCAACAAGAGGTTTTTAAAGCTGAAGTGGAGGGGGAGTTTAGAGAAGTTAATAGTAAAATTGAATCATTAGCTGAGAATAGTAAAGTAGTAAATTCTAAGGTAGATAAATTGGAAAAAGATAATAAATTGTTGGAAAATAAAGTTAGAATTATTGATAAAAAAGTAGGGGAAATAAATTTAGGGGGAATTAGTAGCAGAAATATAATAATAAATAGAATAGATAATGAAAATGTAAAAGTTGAGTTTTGGGGTAATCCTAAGGAAAGGCCCATGCAGTTTATTAGGCAGATAGAAAATTTGTTAGAAGAAATTCAAGTGGGAATGGAAGATAAGGAAAAGTTAAAGGTTGTGGAACGACATTTAAGATCAAATGCTGAGTTATGGTGGAATGTTGTGAAAACCGCGGATATGGGTTATAGTGATTTTAAGAAACTGTTTGTAGATCACTATTGGAACCTGCAATCTCAAAAAATTGTTCGAAATAAAATTGAATATGGGAAATTTTTTGAAAACGGAAGTATGACCAAAGCCGAATATTTTTGTTTACTGATAAATAAAGCCAGTGATTTAGAACCACCGATCCCGGAAAAAAATTTAATTTTCACGATCATGCAGCATTTTAGGGAGAATATTAGAATGACTAGTATGGGGAAACCCATGGAAAATATTCAAGAAGCACTTACGTTTTTAACTAGTGTCGATACGATGGAGGAATCGCGTAGGGGAAACTGGAATTCCAATCCGGAGAGGGATAATAGGCAAACCAAAACCTTTCCTAATAACCCTAACCAGAGATCCTATGGTGACACCCAAAATAAACCTCGACCTCCAAACCTTTCGAAACCTGGTCCATCAAAAAACCATCCTAACTCGCCTAGGAATTTAAACGGATAAAAGAGGCCTTTTTGACACCTAATAGACCATCGGATTACACTAAGGCTGCGGATAAAATAGTAAATAATAAACAAAGTAGAAATTTAACAAACAATGAAAAAATAATAAAGAAAATTTAGAAAATAAACAAACCGTTCATTATAATAAAAATAATAGAATAGGAGGAAGCAAGGAACCAAATTATCGCGTTTACGACTCTACTAATAGTTTAGGGGGGAGTAAACAAAATAATAAAAGTCAATCGTTAACATTCGAGTCAAAAATTAAAAATAGATGTGATTCTAGGGAAAATCAACCAGAAAATAAAAGTAAACAATCGAGTTATGTAATGTCAGGAGACAATCTGCGTCATAATGTTGAACCACCAGTTTACAAACAACCCACGAACTCTAATTTTAATTCGAAAATAACGAAAGAGAAAGGCGGCTTCCACTACGGAGTGCGAGATAGGGGCGCTTCGGTCTCTACAAAACAAATTGTAGAGGAAAAACTAATCCCGAGTCCGCAGGAAACATCTAAACTGTGTGTCGGAGGATTGCATTTAGATTTACGAGGGGATTTATTAGAAAAAGATAAAAAATATTTCATAAAGGAAAAACCGATTGAGGAAACTCCTAAAATACCCGTAAATCTAGGAAACAATGTAGTTATGGTAGAAATAGATACAGGAGCCGAAATTTCACTAATTAGTGAAGAATTATATTTAATGTTAAAGAAAGAAGGGCTTGAAATTTTGGAACTCCCTGTAACTGGGGTGGAAATCGTAACTGCAGTTAAAAGTAAACCATATAAAATAAATAAACAGATTATGATATCAATTAAAATAAAAGAAGTGGAAATTGAATTAAAATTATTAATTGTAAAAAACTTAAGGTCCAGAATAATAATAGGAGTGATGTATTATATGAATTAAAAGCTAAAATTAATATGGAAGAGCGATATATAAAACTGTATGTGGAAAAGGAGGAAGTAATAGTATATTATGAAAAATTAGTAGAAACAAAAAGTCAATTAAAAGAAAAAAATTTTAAAAAGGATTCTGTATATTTTAAAAATAATGTTAAGGGGATAAATGTGAACAAAAGGATTCAACCCGAAGGCATATTAAAAAATACAGCAAATAACAAAGTGTTGGTTAATAATAAAAATCAACAAACTTTGATAAGAGGGAGGGAGAGAGATAAAATGTGGATAGAAAACCGGATGAGACTACCAGAACGTGACAATCCCGAACAGTGTATGCAGGAGTCGGTCAGGGTCTTAGTTAATAAAGAAGGGGATAAGATATTCAAGGGAATGGGATACTTATCGGAGGAGGAAAAGAAAAATAAATTAAATAAATATAAATCGACGAATATGGAATTAAATAAAAATAAATCGACGAATAAGCAATTAAATAAAAAATATAATAATAAGGACATGCAGAGTAGGATAAAGGTACTGCCTGGAATGTCTATCGACGCGCGTGAAAATAAAACTAGATCCAAAAACCACACTTGTAACACAAAATCACTAAAAACACTATCCACTAAAATAAACGAAACAGATAATTGTAATCCAGAATTATCTATTTCTAAGGAAGAAGACACAACCGATGTTGACGAAACCCGAAGACGACACACCACGACGGACAGACAAGAAAATCTACGTCACAAAGAAGATTTCCACATACAAGTAAAAAATTCAATAAGTAATAATAAATCGCGTAATAAAATTAAATTAAACAAAGGAAGAAATAATAAAAGCAATTTGAATAATAGTAATAAGAGTACTTCGCATAAAAACAAGCAAAATTATAGTGTTAAATTTAGTCCGAATTATCACAGAACACACGTGAAACTGAAGACAAATTTAAGACGTTGTACAGCTCATACCGTTAGGAAAAGAGAAAGTAGTTTAGAGTCCAGAGTAGACGGTCGAGCGATAAATAAACAACCGAACTTTGACAGAAGGGTTGTAAACAAGATAAATGTTTCGGTCGATTATTCACATAATACTATTCTTACAGCGCAAGAGGAAATACAATTACAAAATTTAATAAATAAATACCAAAGTATTTTTTCAGAAATTCCAGGTTTGTCTAATAAATAGGAACATGAGCTTAAGTTAAGATCTGATAAAACGATTGTAAATAGGAACTATCCAATTCCATTAAATTATAACAAGCAAGTAAGGGAAGAAATATTTCAGAAGTTTCCAGATGGCGGCCTTACCATGAAGCCAAAGAAAACGTTATTTTGCCAGGAGAAAAGTTAAATTACAATATTAAATACAAAACTTTGCACTTAAACATGACGAAAATTTAGAATGCAGTAATATTAAACGTAATATAAATAATTATAATAGAAGTTACAGAGTTAAAAATGGATTGTTATACAAATATGGAACAAACCGATGGAAATTAGTGATTACATCAGAAATAGAGACGGAATTAATAATGGAGATACATAAGGCTTATGGACACCTGGGAAGGAACAAATTATATTACATGATGAAAAATATGTTTAGCTGTAAGGATTTATTTAGAAAAATAATAGAAATTCTAAAATACTGGTCCATTTGAAATTGTAAATAAATTAGGTAGTAAGACTTTCATTGTAAAAAATATAAATAATAATAAAATTAAAGGGAAATATGATATAAAGGATTTACGAATCTACTATGGAGCATAAAATTTAAAAATAAAGTAAAAATAAACAGGTGTTTAGGATAGGACATGAATTATGAAAACCCTGTATAAATGTAAAAAGAAATATAAGCATACAACGTTTAAAAAGAAAATGACTAATACAGTAGTTATAAGAAAATCCAAGATATAGTATAATCAAGCTGAATAATAAATAAAAATAATAGGTTAATGGATTTAACATGCTGCAAGACTAAATTAAGTATCCAGAGGCATACTAAAAACAGGTTTGATGTCAGAACGGGAAACCAGCCCTAATGAATGAAACCGTAAGCAGATAAAAAAACATAATATTTAGATTCAATGAGTAACAGAAGCAAGGTTGTGTTGACTAGGTCAAGGAAGACAATATTGACTTAGGATGTCTACTGTCAGTCGGCTAACGGAACAAGGTCGCAAGAATACAAAGGGAATGGAATGTCGACAATTATACGAAATCACAACAGAGAAAAGTTGTAATTAAAATCAAGACCAGATTAAGGGTTACATCATTGGATTCAGGAAGTTCAGACGAAAAAACCTAAAAATTTTTTTTAGAAAAGTAAATAATTTAAAATAAAAATAAAAATTTTTTAATAATAATAAATAAATAAAAAATAAAGGGGTAAGTTGACTAAGGGAAAACAGTAAATTAATTAAAAATAAAATTAGAATTAAAACGTTTTGACTGGGGTAACTTTGTTATTAATCGAAATTAGCCAGAAGTTAAGGTATGGAGATTATATAATGTCAAGTTATCTCAGGAAAGTGTTAGGTCCCAATATAGTGTGAAAAAGTGAAGTGAATTGAATAATTATAAGAAAAACAATTAAAAACAATTATAAACAATCAATTAATATTATAAATAAAATGTCATGAATTAATGTATAATATAAAGATGTATCATGTATTATGTTAGAAATCTAGGAGCAGAAAAGGCAGAACAGGGATCAAGGTGAGATTAATTTTGAAGATTGTGGGAGTTTGAATATGGGGTATCGTATGTTATGTCATAACTCATGAAATATTGAGATATTTCAACGTGGCTGACATAAGGAGGGAGCTACAACGGAAATTCGTTGTATGGGGTTATATTTTGGTCAAAAAAGAAAAATATCAAAAAATAATCCCAATGCAAGGTTTGGATGTTTTGTAGAACTTTTTACTGCTTATAGCCGGTCGGTGAGATTGAACTATGAAATGGTCCAAAGTCAAATCTTACCGACTTGTTCTAACGGTAAATTCCTATGTCGGCGGATTTTGAATTGAAAAATCATTTTTTATGAATTTTGAAAATGTGAAATAATAATGTATAAGGATATGTAGTTGTAATACAAGTCGTATGCAATACATATCTAGTACTGTTATTTCATATTAACTAACAGACGTTACGGCATATTTAAATGAAGAATTTAAAATTTTTCAAAATTAATAAAAATTAACAAACCTTGATATTTTTGAAAATAAAATGTAATTTTAAGATGAAAGTATTCTTGATAAAATTTGGAAAAAATTGATATTTAAAAAGTTAGCAGAAAAGGTTAAGTATAAAAGCTAATAAAAGTAAATAAAAATAATTTTTTGAAAAAAGGATTGTATAGAAGTAATTAAATAAATAAAGTTATACTATAATTAATGATTAAAAATATAAATTTGAGTAAAACAAAAGAGTTATGGTTTTCACGCTATATTATGAAAAGGAAAAAAGATAAGAAGTGGAAATTTTGCAAAAAGAGTTTAAAACCTAATATCTAAAGATTGTGTAAATTTCAGGAAAATCAGTTAATAAATAAACCCCAAACCCAAAGGTGTGAAAATATGCACGGGATTACATCACTACCAGAAGTCGTAGAATTGTGTTATCACGGCTAGTGCGTTTAAATTACGAAATAAACAAAGTTACAAAGTTTGAAAGAAAAAACTTTAAAGGTGTAAGAATTAAAAACTGTAAATTACGCAAATTCTTACGTAAGCTATTGAAGGCGAATGAATAGTCCGAGAAATGTCATTCGAAGTGCGGGAAATTGCCGCGGTCGAGAGCTACAATACACCGGTTACGAAAAAACGCAAAAACTGTTAGGAAAAGTGTTATAGACAATTAAAAGGAAAACAATGAAGATTTTTTCATCAGCCAGTTGCAAGTTGCAGGGTTTAAATGTTCAAGGATAAGTGACGTAGTTAGAGGCGGAGTTAAGATACCAACTTACAGCAAAAATAAATTAAAGGATTAATTAGAACAAAGTGATTAAAAAAGGACAATTTAAAAACAGTAAACATAACAAATAAATTAATAATAAATAACAGAACCACCTACACCAAAAATAATCAAGAAATTGCATAGAAATACATCATAAATGGAACTATCGTATCGGTCCAGTGAGGGAAAAAAATTGGTATCGATATACGATAGTTTTTGGCTATAAAAAGAGCCGCACAAATCTCATAGAGGTCTCTCTTAAAAAATTGGTGGAAACAGTTGCTAGGGGTGATTATGCCCGACAGGTCTCTCATGAAAAATTAGTCGAACAAGTGTAAGGGGTGATTATGCCCGAACGTCTCTTTTAAAAAATAGTTTGAAGAAGTTTAAGTGTTACAATGCCAACGTATTAAAACAGCGTCAGCGAGAGCGATAGAAGGGAATAGATTCGAACAACCAGCCAGCCTTCTGAACTCCATGGAGAAACTATAGGACAACTTTAATCGAAATTCAACCAACCAGACACCAGAGGACCATCAGCATCTCAGGACTCAGGATCGATAACACGGCGGACAAGGTCTGAGAAAATCCAAATTTCCTTTTTTAAAGGGCAAAATTGGCCCGATTTTAGAGTCTCACTGATTTTCCTGAGATAATTTTTTTTTTGTGTGTAATTAAATGAATATATTAAATAAAATGTCAAAATCATGTGTGAATAAAAATCTTTTCAATAAATAAAGTTAATAAATGAAATAATTTAAATTCAGAAATAATAGAAATTTTTGTTTTCTATATATCAATTGTAAGAAATTCATAAGTAATTGTCTTCTGCTCAAAAGAGAAATATTTAGTTATTATCCATTAGTTTTATTAGAGAAATTGTTTGATTTTATTTGGTTGACTTGTGTCAAGTTTATTATTTCAGTTGTTTTATTTCAGTTAATTAAAAGAATTAATTTTTTCATTTTTCCTCTAAATCTGTGTTTTATTTAGAATTGGTCACACATATATATGCTATATTTTCAGGTTTGTGATTATAAAAAAGGGTAAAATATATTGTATCAAAAAGGTATTCCTAAGGACACACCAGCGAGATTAAAATTCAAAAGTAAAGTAAATTCGTGTTCTCCCTGAGAAATAGGGTAATTATAAATACAGTTTCTGGAAGTCGTAAATAAAAAGGGGGTACCGGTAATTTGGGGCAACTCAAATTATCGAAGAAGTTATTCAATCCAGGCCAGCAAGATAGTAAGCCAAAAACTTCCAGTGGATTGGATAATTTATTCTTTTTGTCACGCGAGAACGAATCCTGTAGGCTAAAAATCTCAGGATTCGAGACTGTTACGTATTAATTAAGATAGGGGGCGTAATTAGTCTGACTCTAAAAAAGATAGAGTTTTTTCGTTGTAGTGCATTCCGTGTTTTTCAGATTTTCACTCTGTCACTCACTAAAGAAAATGATTTATGAAGGTTTTTTCAAAGAATTGTTTTTTGTTATTTACTATAAAATATTGTAAGGTTAATGTACTGTTTCAATACATGTGTGTTTATAGATAAACCTTTTTAGTGTTCATTATACACAATTTCCTCTTACTATACACATGATCTCTTCAAAGGTAGTATATTAGCCTAGCGTTGCCATACGGCAACATCAATTTTTAAGCCCGTAAAGTATATTTTTCAAAAATTTTGTATTATTCTTTATATTTGTCCACCAAACAACAAAAAAAACTGTAAAAAAAATCATTTTCTAAATAAAAATGAATTTGGGCTAAAACGGGTGTTTTTATCATACTATAAATATTGTGTTTAATTTAATATTTTGACTGAAATCTCCGTGGGATAAATGTTATATAAAATATCATTGATTTTATCATTATTTATATTTACAATATAATTTACAAACCGGGTATCATGATTTCGTTTATATACTGATTCCAGTTCTGCATTAAATTATATATATATATATATATATATATATATATATATATATATATATATATATATATATATATATATATATATTGTTTTGTGATTACAAATGTTTTTATTAATATATTTTATACCACATATAATTTTGTTTAAATATCAGAAGACCGTTACCTTAAAATTAAGAAAAACAAAAATTTGGTGGCATAAGATATTTTAGTGATAAGTGATTTTCTTTAGAATTAATCTATCCCGTTTATTTTTCTTTCCTTATAGTAGACAATTAAGAAACTATTGCTTTAAAGTGATTCTTTTATAACAAACACAATTCATCTATTTCCCTTTTATTACTCATTTTTTTTCATTTATCGTCTGATTGTTATTAAAAATACTATACTATATTTAATTTACACTACAGATAATAATTTAACATTATTCTACCAGAAATTTAATTTTATAGGTCTTGTATTGTAGCATTCAAATTCAAAAAAATCAACTCTGCAAAATAAATCTCATTAACTCGTTCTCCACATACTACTTCCGTCGCTTGACAGATGCTGCCACCTGGCGAGATTGCCAAAAACAAATCATCGCATGATATCAGAGGGTAAAGTACGACGGCAAGACAGCCTATCTTCTCTACTACCGTTATGCGAGACTACCTGTAGTCACACACAATGTCTGACTTCTATACTTAGTTACGTTAGAGATGATTTTCCTTCTTGGTCTTCAAAATTTCCACCTCAGTTTTTTTTACAATGTTAATTTACAGCTTCTGTGCGCGTTAGTTCTAAAATGTTTAATAAATTTTCGTTTCCACGGCACAAGCTTACGTGATCTGCGACAGGATTTTTCCAGGTACAGATTTTATCATATTTTAAATTTTTGTTAATGCTTTAAAATAATTTATTAATTATCATGTATTCTTTAAAATATGTATTTCATGTTTTATTTAATATTCAATGTTTTTTTCAAACTCAATGATTATAAAAATTTTCTTTTGTTAAAACATACTTTACAAAACCTTGCAAAGGCACATTTTGAGTTTTAAAACAATTATGTGAAATATGTGCAAACTAATGTTGAACTTTAAATGATCAAAATATCTTATTGAACATGTCAAATATAAAACAATTGGAGAAATCTGTTCTAAATCAGAAAATTTCGTTTTACAGACCTTGCAGATCTTTGCAAGTCTTATACAAGCTTTGTTTCAAACAAATTAAATATGTATAAATAGATTTATAATCATCTAAGAAGCTTTTAAGTACAATCTTAACGAATTTCTGTTATACAATCAATTTTCTTTGATTTTGACAAATAACCAGATATTTTCTTTAATAATGAACATTAATGCTAAAACATGTCTGATTTTGTACAAGACGCTAAAAAACATGTTTTTTGCCATAGCTAATATGTTGGTAGAAGAAACACAGCTAAAGATCTAAACATGTTTCGTCCTGTTAACAAAACACGTTTTATCCAACATAGCTTCAGAGTTTCACGTGCACAAAAGTGATATTACAAAAACTGACTTTATAGAACTCTAATTAAACTCATATTGTATATGTGCCTAAATTTATTTCAGCGAATATGTTTTCTTAAAAAACTATCTTTTAGATGTAGACTTGTGTAATTAATTGTAAAATATATAAAATATTTATTGGGTGGAGCCTGCATGCAAACTTTCGGTCCTAACAGCCTCCCAGAGGTTATTTTCTAAATTAAAATAATTGACGTGAATTAATAAAACTTAATATTCAAAATTTTCTTTTTTAAATAAACTTCTCTTTTTTTATAATAAATTCTTTATCTAAAATATATATATATTTATTGGCCAATATAGCATTTAAGTAATTTATAAAATAAGTAATATTATGCAACCTTTTTTTTTTTAAAACTTATCATTTCATAAATTAAAAAGGGGGGGATAAATATCAGTATCTTTTCATCTTTTTTTTTATTTTGTAATTTTTACATTTAAGGGCGTATAATCTTTTTTTTTTGGATTAATTATAATCCTGATGATTGTTAAGCCGTGCTCATTGTTTTTGTTAAATTTTGTAACGATAAAATATATAAACTAAAAAGGGGGGATAAATCTTCAGAATCTATTGACTAATTTTTTTTTATTTAAATTATAATATTTTGTATTAAGGGCATATAACTTTACTAATTATAAGATTGTTAATCATAAGCTGTTTATGATAATTTTGTCTCAGGATGTATTTCTCAGTTGTAAATGATAAAATCTGAAACGTCAAAATTTTGTTTCAATAAACTTGAGCCTTGTTAATCACTAAATTTGTTTTTGTCTTTTTTTAATTTTTAATTTCTAAACATTGTTACCATTTTGGTTCCACCTTCACCTGGTAACAGTATGTAATATCTCTTATTTTCGTTCACATTGGTAGGAGTCAAATTATATGAAACAAGTCATATATATATATATATATATATTTTTATATATAAACATGTTTTTTATAATTGGTATGTATTGCCTGTAATTTATATGTTCATTGATTCATATATTCTAGCAGATAGAAAAATTATTGTCTCAAATAGGCAATATATTGATATGAGTTATATATGACATACAATTTTACTAGCGTTAATTAAATTATGTCATGATAAAAGTATTTATTTTTATTTGAAACAATTTAATAGTAATATATAAATAACGCTAAATTTAACGATTGAATTTTATAGATATTATTATTTGCATACAGTGTCCTTTTTTATTAGATATCATAGTCTTTATCGATACATTGTTATAAAAACTGGTACAATTTCAATGCAATTAATTGTACAATATCAGAGTATTCTCGAAAATAATAATAATAATAATAATATTAATAATAATAATAATAATAATAATAATAACAATAATAATAATAATAATAATAGTATTTGTTTTTGAAAAGAAAAAATGTTGCAACCTAATTAAAAAAAGAATGATTCACAAACGCAATTTTCTTCTAACGTCAAACAATATAGAAAATGAATTGAACGATTGGTCATATTAATTTAAAAGCCATATTAATATTTATATTATGTACATTCAGTAAAATAACAGATATTATATTATTTATTGAGTTACATTAGTGTGAAACAGAGAAGCTTATCGTTAAATTATATCACATAACTAAATAGTTTAAAAGTGAGCAACACTTTATGGACAAACAATTGAAATATCCTTAAAATTTCACACACAAACATTAGGATTTCAAAATGGATCCCTTTAAAATCAAAAAAAAAATTTTCTGGCGAAATTATATAAACATGTATTCCAAAACACAAAGACGTTTTGTTGAGCATTCTTAGACAAAAATAAATATCTTGAGGTAAAAATACTCTAATTATTAAAATATAACTAATATTTACAAATTACGTATAATAATAATTAAGAAAACTTAAAAGTTATATCTACAAATATATATATATATATATATATATATATATATATATGTATATATATATATATATATATTGACATATGTGTACTTTTTTCATTTAATAATAAAATTATTACAAATCAATTAGGAACATGATACTTCGTATTGTACATCTGCATAAAAACTTTTGAACGTAGTGCATGTTCTAAGCACCTAATTTGTGTAAAAGCTTATTATAAGGATATTTATTCAATAAGAGAGTTTTAAAGTGATGAATAATATAATATGTCTATATACTATCCGAGAAACGGTAATTGCAATGAATCTCCTTTAGAGTAACTTTAGTAAGACTTAATATTATTAATGCAGCTTTATCTTAAATACATTTTATTCCATTTAGGTTAAAGAAAAGTGAACAAACTGGAGAAATATTGAATTCAAAGGACTTTTCAATAAGTAAATGGAGCTGTCTTTAGAATTACATTTCATTATATCTTCCATTCTATATAATTCAACGTTGCACATCTATTTTTCTGTAAATGTATTTTCCAAAAAAGTCATACTATATCATAATTTAGTACTAAAAAACTGGATTTACCATTGAAATATTATCTTTCCTATAGTTTAAACTACTAAGTTCTGACTGATATACAAATATATCGTGTGTAGATTTAACTCGATACTTACTACTCTTTATGACTTTTACACTCTTTACTCCCATGTAAATAAATATTCTTTCCTTCTCTCTCCCACATTAAATTCACCTCTCACTATAATTCTACATCTGTATTGAGGCACAATTGAGGAACTCCAATGATAATCCTTAACACTTTAAAATGCTTTGTTCAATTTACGATTCTAAAATTTACAGGAATAAAAAAAGATATATGTAATAAATTATTTCACTTTAGTAAATAGGTTTAATTCCAAACAGGCTAAATAAATTTATTTTGCCTCTAAGGGGACTAATTACTTTGTGAGCAGGGATTTTTGTAAAGACAGTCGAATAAAAAGGGCAAAATTTTTCCAGCTGAAGAGAGAATTAATGAAAGTGGCTCTGAATAAGCGTATGCTAGTGGTGCAAGACAAGTTAATAGTGGAAAATTACGCGTTTCGACTTGAAGATAAGCGTTTGATGCTGGGAGGAGAAGATGGCAGCTAAAAGCTGATACAATTATTGGGACACGATGTGGGAGACTTAGTGATGAAGGTTTTGAATGATGGCTCCGAGAAGAAGAGCAAGTGAAAGAGAAGTGTCTGTCAGAGTGAAAGTGGTGTGAAAAATGTGTGTGTATATACCGAACCTCTGTCTTGTTTACAGTTTTCTGTTCTTTACTATAATATTGCAGGATTAAAAGGTAAGCACGTGTCTTTCTTTAAGTATATTGCAAAATTTGATATTTTTTGTCTCGCGGAGACCTTTGTGGAGAAATTTGTAAATGAGAGGTATGATAGTTGTTTTACGGAGTTTGAGCTGAGTTGGGATCCAACAAAGAGGGAAGCTGTCCGTGTGAGGGATAGAGTGGACTAGTGATAGGGTATAAAAAGAAGTTGAAAAATATTTGTAATTTTGAGAAAATTGGTGGAAAAACATTGGTAAAAATAGTAATCAATACCAAAGAATATTTTTTAGTTATTGTATACCTTTCAGGGGGGAATTTATCGGACTGGGAATCAGATTTTACAGAATTAGTTAATTTCTTGGATATTTATGAGGATACAAACAACTTTATTTTAATGGGTGACTGCAATTCCAGGACAGGCGACAAACAGTTTCTGCCAGAAGAATTGGACCTCGAGAGTGGTGCGGGTAAAAGACACTCCAAGGATTGCGTTACAAATCAGAAAGGAAAGTATTTTCTGGATATGTGTGGCAATAACAATTTAGTAATTTTGAATGGGCGTGCAGAAGGGGATAGTTTGGGGGGTACACGTTTGTAAGTCGACAAGGAGCGTCGGTGATAGATTATTGCTGTATGTCAAATGAAAGCGTAAAAATATTAAAAACGTTTATGGTAGGAAAAGAGATATTTTCACAGCATATGCCGTTAGTATTGGAGTTAGTGTCGGATAGAAATGACGGTATGAACCTTAGTAAAACAAAAATGGATTATTACCGATTATGCCAAAATTAAAATGGGAGATGAGGGGGGAAGAGAAGTATAAAACAGCTGTTAGGAATGCGGTTCTAAGCAAAGGGAAATTATCTCAAGATGTAAATATAGATATTCCGACAAAGATGGAACTAATATCGGATATTTTATGCGGGGCTGTTGACTCAAGCGATAGGACTAAGTTTATTAGTAGCAAAACCAACAGAGATAAGCAGGTTGTAGGGAAACAAAGGTGGTTCGATAGAGAGTGTCAAAGGGCGAGGCAAAAACTTTTCAATTTATTGAATTTATTCCGGAAAACTAATTCCATTTTGGTGCGGTGTGATTACGTTCATGCCTTAAAAAAATATAAGTATTTGTGTAAACACAAAAACGAATACTTCTTCAATAATGTTATTTGAGCTTTTAATGAAGCTAAGGATTGGAAAGATTTTTGGAATGGTGTAAAGATAATTAAGGGAGGGGTCTTGTTCAGTATATCTACAGTTTAAATTTCCGGTCCAATATTATCTTTAAAAGAAACCGTTTCAACCGGAAGTCTGAGATCTCCAGCTGATTTGGGGTATCCTTTGTCTCATATCAGCAGTCCAAGTTTCAACCTCAAAGAGGTAGCCTAACGGTATTTCTTCATCCGCAGATACAATTCCGCATTTAAGTTTCTTCTTTTTTATACGCATTTCGGCCAACAATTCAGTTATTTATGACTAAGAAACAATTGTCATGTTTAGTTAATAAGAAGAACTCAAGTGTTTTTTGTTATGTGTTTATGATTTAAAATTGTACTTAGTTTTGTGCGTTTAGAGCAGCTGCTCTCGCGTGTGCACACGGGCATTCTTGACGACAGGACATTATCAAGAAAGGAACGCCGCCTCTACAAGGTACTGTGGCATTAGATTCAACTAAACATGACAGCAAAATTAATCAAACCATTTTATTAGTTGTTAAAAATTTCAAAATGTCAATTAACCTTTTTATGTATTTTTCAATTCAATCTACTTCCCAATTTAAATTATATTACTGAACCATCTGCTTTTACCACAGTCGTTAAACCAACCGCAATATCGAACATTTATTGGTCCTCCGTGAGGTCGGATTCATTGAATTCCGCTTTGGATTAGGTTCGGTAATTTAATTTTAAAAAGGGAGAGTCAATTTTCTGCAACTTCCGCCATTTGCATTTTTCGTAGTACATCCAATCAACTGCGCAGTCCATCTCACGCATTACACTTACAGCGCTCTTAGTGAGTGTATTCTGAACATTAGCAACGGGCGCATTCTTACAGACGATCTTAGTGGGACATTTCTAAAGTTCTTGCTGACAGCTGTCAAATAATAACAACATAACCTCAATACTTACAATTTGAAAATACAATATGTTGTGATAGTTTTACTTATTGTTTTTATATTTTAATCTTTCTATGTCATTGTTAATTGATAATAAGCAACTATTATTATCAATTTCGATTATAATTCAAACAATTTTAATATTTTCTCAACAAAAACCCTAAGAACATAGTAAATATTTACATATCAAAATGCGTTTTTCAACTTTTGTAAGGCAATCTACTGGTACAAAGAATAGACTTCTTAAGATTTTATCACTTATACAAACAATTTGTGATCCTGGAACAGATGTTTTAAATTTAGGGCAAAAAAATAAACTCACTGCATTAAATGAAGAGGCACAAAAAAGATTAAATGCGTTCGATAAATCATTTGATCAAGTCTCTGTTGAGGAAGATCTGGAGGGGTTTGATGAAACAGAAGCCTTTAAATTACAAATGAAATATCAGACATAGCTGTAGAAATAAATCCTATTCTTAAATGTGTATTTTCCACAGTGGAAGATCCAATTAGTTGAAATAATACACAGACCACTGAAAGTAAACAAGTGAATGTTTCTGTCAACTTACCAAAATTAGATTTAAAACATTTTAATAACTTTTTGAGTGAGTGGACAACCTTTTACTATATGTTTGACAATAGTATTCATCAACATCAATCTTTAACTCTTGTTGAGCAATTTTCATATTTAATTTCATGCTTATCTGGTGAACCTTTAAATCTAATTCATAATTTACCTATGACTCCTGAAAATTATAAAATTGCTTGGGATATATTATGCGAGAGATATCAGAATATTCGCAGATTGGTTAATTTTCACATATCAAAAATTATTGACATGCCTTCCATTAAGCATCATTCGTTACCTGAAATACGTCAATACGTAGACACATTTTATGAGAACTCACAAGCTTTAACCGTATTAGGTTATGACATTCAAAATGAAGTTACACTTATTGTAATTCTATTAAGGAAACTTGATGACGTCACTCGTCAATGCTTTGAAAGCCTACGCAAAACCGATCGTCGGTTACCCACAATTAAAGAATTAATCAACTTCTTAAATATTAAGTGTGCACATTTAGAAGATGCTTTACCATTAGATCAAATAAACGAGCCATTTGGTAATCTTAAACCTTTTCTCAAAACAGAAATTGCAACCACACCTATCAAAAATAAATCACCAATGAAAATAACAAAATCTTCAACTTCCAGATCTGATCTGTGTCTAGTTTGTAAGAAAGATTCTCATAAATTATTTTCATGTCCTGATTTTATTAAATTGTCGCCTAATCAAAGATATGACAAAATTAAAGCACTACAATTGTGCATAAATTGTTTAGGTACACATTCCACAGTGAATTGTATGTCAAAATCATTATGTAAAACTTTTCAAAAGAAACATAATACTTTACTTCATTTTAACCGAAAAGTTGATGCAGCTGGTGAAAATAATTCTAGCTGACATAAACGTCATATGAGCTCGGATAAGAATTTGGGACGATTTCCGCTTCCTGTCCACAATGAGACTCTTAATGAATCAATATCAATTCATTCGAATACCGGTTCTTTAAACAATTTTCGATCAACTTTACTATGCACAGCGTTAGTTAATCTTGCAAATCATGTAAATAAACCGCAGACCTTTACTGCTTTATTGGATTCTGCAAGCCAATCAACAATTATCACAAAACAATGTGCAAATAAGATAGGATTACAATTAACTCCTTCTACTATTCTATTAAACGGTATTTCTGCAATGTAAACACCTATCCTTGGTACAGGTAAATTAAATATTTACACCCTCAACGGTCAACTCTTTAAAGAATCTCATGAAGTCATTGTTGTGGAGCAAATTCAAGCCAATTTACCATTTTTTGCAAAGTTACCTGAACTTCAGCGTAAGTTGAATCAAATTTCTTTTGCTGATCCTAATTTCAATAATAGTCCGACAATTTCGATTATTATTGGAGCCGATTTGTTCGGTCTCACATTGCGCAACCACACCATACAGTTAGGTGATGGCTTACCAACAGCAATTGAAACCATCTTCGGTTATTGTCTAATAGGAACCATTCCTACAGCTTCATACCATTTAAACAACATTTCTCTGCTCACCACATCGGACATGAGCTTACACAACCTACTCCAGAAATTTTGGACACTTGAAGAGGTTCAGTTTCGACGAAAACCTCTAAGGAAGAACTCACTTGTGAAAATCACTACAACTCTACGGTTACGCGCAACGCTACCGGGAGATACATCTTGTCACTTCCTTTCGCACAAGATCCTCAATCACTAGGGGATTCCTTTAATACAGCTAAACGTCGTTTTTCATATATGGAAAATAAGTTTGCTAATAAACCGGAATTAAAAGTTGCATATTCTGCTTTCATGTCAGACTATTTAAAGTCTAACCACATGTCACTATTACCTACTCAGGTTCCAGATACCGCACATTATTTTTTACCGCATCATGCAGTGGTTAAAACTACTAGTAGCACTACGAAACTTCGAGTGGTGTTTGATGGTAGTTCCAAAACTACTTCTGGTTTATCAATAAATGACATTCAATTCACAGGTCCTAAATTACAAACAGAGATCTGTGAAGTCATTTTACAATTTCGCATACACAATATCGTGTTTTCTACTGACATAAAACAAATGTATAGTCAAATCATGGTTCATTCTGATGGCCAAAACTTTAAATTAATATTTTGGAGTTAAAATTCATTTGATCCTTTATCAACATACAAACTTAATACGGTCACTTATGGCCTGAAAATTTCGCCATATTTGGCTATTCGCACACTGCGACAACTTGTTCAAGACGAAGGTCATAATTATCCGTTGGCTGCTGAAGCTTTGCTTAATCACATTTACGTGGATGATATCATCACTGGAAGTAAGGACATTCCTTCCGCTCTAGAACTTCAGCGTCAACTCATCGCACTTCTTTCAAAAGGACAGTTTCAGCTCCGCAAATGGACGTCTAACTGCTCCGAACTTCTCGCTGATATCACTCAGGAACATCGGGAAGTACCACTTCATTTCCGCTCACCAGATCAACCGTTGTTCAATATACTCGGCTTGAAATGGACACCTTCGAACGACGAGTTCTCGTTCACCATTCAGCTACCAATTTCGGATCATTCACCTACAAAACGATCTATTTTGTCCACAATCGCACAAATATATGATCCTTGTGGTTTTCTGTCGCCTACGACATTCTTTGCTAAGTGCTTCATGCAGCACCTTTGGACTCTTGGGATTAATTGGGATTCACCAGTTCCAGAGACCATCAACCATCAAAGAAAAAATTCAAGAATTGCCTTATTTGGAAGACATTTCTATTTCTCGTTGCATCAACCTTCATCAGTCAACGAGCATCCAGATCCATGGCTTCTGCGATGCCTCGGATAAAGGTTACTCAGCCGTCATTTACATTAGGACGACTACTTCAAACAACATTGTCAATACACAGCTACTTTTAGCCAAATCTAAGGTCGCACCTCTCAAGCGCATATCACTTCCTAGATTAGAGCTTTGCGGTGCTCATTTGCTCGCCAAGTTAATGCACTATTGCATTCAATTTTTATCTACTCGGTGTTCTATTGACATCATCAAATGTTGGTGTGACTCCATGGTCACATTAGCTTGGATCACTACTCCACCATATAAACTTAAGGTTTATATAGCTAATCGAGTCAGTCAAATTCAGTACTGGACTCCAACTGACTGTTGGTCACATGTTCCATCTGGCAACAATCCTGCTGATTGTTCCAGCAGTGGTATATCTCCTTCCGCACTTCTTAACCATCAGATATGGTTTTCGGGGCCTTCTTGGCTTAAACTTTCACACCATCAGTGGCCAAAATCACCTTTACAGGTGTTGGACACTGTCCCTGAACTCGGCTCAAATCCACTTCCAATTTATTTATCGTCGTCTGAAACTAAATGGAACATACTTTCCAAATTTTCTTCGTGGTCAAAAACTTTATACGTCCTGTAATATGTTCTTAGATTTTGTCATAACGTCCGCACTGCATCAAGAGTGACCGGAGCAGTAACTCTCACTGAACTTCAATTTGCAGAAATACAACTAATTAAACTTGTGCAAAATTCACATTTTTCAAAGGAAATTCAACTTTTAAGGACAAACCCTACATCTTGTTGTTCACGCTTGGCTTCATTGTCACCTTTTCTTGATCACAGCGACATAATGAGAGTCTGTGGAAGAATTACGTTTTCTTCATTGAGCTACACTTCTAAACATCCTGTCGTTTAACCAAAGAATGACCACATTACATTCATAATCATTGACCATTATCATCGTTTGTTTCTTCATGCAGAACCACAACTGCTACAATCACTCATCTCTAAAAAATTTTGGATCCTTTCAGCAAGGAGTACCATTAGAAAACGGATACACAAATGTATTCGTTGTTTCAACCTAAACCAACTTCTCGTCCGCCTTTGATGGGAGTCTTACCACGCGAACGAGTTACCTTTTCTCAACCATTCATTAATACTGGATGCGACTACTGCGGTCCATTCACTGTCAAAATTCATACTTTGCGTCGTGCTCAAGATGTCAAAGTCTACTTTTGCATTTTTGTTTGTTTTGCTACTAAATCAATTCATATTGAAGTCGCTACTGATCTTTCTACTCAAGCTTTCATTGACGTTCTCACGCGTTTCGTGTCACGGCGTGGACTTTGTTCTAATTTGTATTCCGATTGCGGGACCAACTTTGTCGGAGCTTCAAACAACTTTAAGAAAAGTATTCTAACCATGCTGAATGAACCTCATTCTAAGGAGACCATAGATAAATTTACCAAACTGCATGGAATTAAGTTTCATTTCCTGCCTCCAGCTGCTCCACATCAAGGTGGACTTTGGGAAAGGTGCCGTCAAAAGTGTCAAAACACATCTTCTTAGAACAATAGGTATCGAAAAACTTTATCTCATGGACTTCCTTACTTTAGCTACGAAAATTGAAGGCATTCTCAATTCAAGACCTTTAACTCCTCTTTCAGCAGATCCTAACGAGTTAGACGTATTAACGCCTCCATATTACCTCATCGGACGACCGATCACCGCGTTGCCAGAACCATCTTATGAACAGATTCCTTTAAATAGACTAAAACAGTGGCAACGTGTTCAACGTTTCTCACAGCAAATCTGGAAGCGGTGGCATCTTGAATATCTTCATACATTGCAACAACGTCTGAAATGGAATCGTAGTACACCAAATCTACAGCCTGGTGACTTAGTGCTCATTCAGGATTCAAATCTCAAACCTCTTTTTTGGCTTACTGGACGCATTCTGTCTTCATCTCCAGGAGAAGATGGAGTCGTACGTGTTGCCACTATAAAAACCAAGGATGGAGTTTTCACACGCCCTGCCGTGAAACATTTCTCCTTACCTCTCAGTAATTAAACCCTTATTTGTCACTAGAGAAACTTTTGAGATTCTACCTTGTCTTCAATTCAATCATCAATCTCATTCGATGTCTTCTTTCTTAAGCTGGATCATCTTCCTTCATCATTCATCCGTTTCAGCGCTTATTCCCTTTAGTGCTGGCTCTTTCATTTCTTCGTCTCTATAAACCGGTTGGTTTATAGTCGGGGGTATGTTCAGTATATCTACAGTTTAAATTTCCGGTCCAATATTATCTTTAAAAGAAACCGTTTCAACCGGAAGTCTCAGATCTCCAGCTGATTTGGGGTATCCTTTGTCTCATATCAGCAGTCCAAGTTTTAACCTCAAACAGGTAGCTTAACGGTATTTCTTCATCCGCAACACAAATCTTTTCTTTTTTATACGCATTTCGGCCATCAATTTAATTAATAATGACTCAGAAACAATTATCATGTTTAGTTAGTAAAAGTCAAGTGTTTTTTGTTATGTGTTTATGATTTAAAATTGTACTTAGTTTTGTGCGTTTAGAGCAGCTGTTCTCGCGTGTGCACACGGGCATTCTTAACGACAGGACATTACAAAGAAAGGAACGCCGCCTCTACAAGGTACTGTGACATTAGATTTAACTAAACATGACAGCAAATTAATCAAAACCATTTTATTAGTTGGTAATAATTTCAAGTGTCAATCAACCTTATTTCATGTATTTTTCAATTCAATCTACTTCCCAATTTAAATTATATTACTGAACCATCCACTTTTACCACAGTCGTTAAACCAACCGCAATATCGAACAGGTCTTTTGTCACTAATGATGATATTTCTCCTACCGAGTGGATCGATCATTTTAAGAACTTATTTAATACACTTGTAAATGACGATGATATATTGTACGCCCCGTATTTCGTGGAGGATGAAAATTTAGATAAACCAATTGTTTTGAAGGAGTTACAAGAAGTCTTGATTAAAGCAAGGAACAACAAAGCCCCGGGGATAGATAGAATACCATATGAATTTTATAAGTATGCTCCTATAGAGTTTTTAAATTTATTAGTGGATTATTTTATCAATGTTTATGATAAGAGTGAGGTTCCTAAAGCATTTAGGAGAGCTATTATTTTTCTAATACATAAAAAGGGCGACACAGCTAAAGTTGAAAATTACAGGGGTATTTCTTTTATGGATAAGAATGCTAAATTGCTCACAGGAATGTTATTAATTGGTTAGTTGAGCGTGTTGATAAAAATCAAATTTTAAATAAAAACCAAGCGGGTTTTAGGAAGGGATATTCGACTAATGATAATATTTTTACTTTAGTGAATATTGTTAGTTTAAAATTGAACACCAAAGGCAACAGGGTTTATTGCTGTTTTGTTGACTTTAAGATGACCTTTGATACTATTAACAGGCATGCACTATTCTATAAATTTTATAGCATAGGTTTGTCATTTAAATTTATGAAAGTATTGAGATCGTTGTATACTGATACTGTATCTCGTGTGTGGTGTCAACAAGGTTTGTTGCAGGAATTTGATGTTGGTATCGGTGTAAAACAGGGCTGTCTTTTCTCGCCGCTTTTATTCTCACTGATTATGAACGATTTGGATTAGGAGTTGGGTGGGGGGGAAGTTGTTGGTAATATTTCGGCCTGGTCACTCCTCTATGCTGATGATATAGTAATGTTTGCGGATAAACCAGTATCATTACAAAAGATGCTTAGTAAATTTAAAATCTATTGTAACACATGGGGACTTACTGTAAATAGGGAAAAAATTATGATTATGGTATTTAGACGTGGTGGAAGTTTGTCAACGCGGGAAAAATGGTATTGGGAGGGTGAACGGGTTGAGGTTGTAAATAAATTTAAATACTTAGGGGTTATTCTAAAATCGAATTTAAATTTTAAAGATCATGGGAAAGAAAGAGTGTCAACAGCGAAGTTTGCCTTTAACAGGATGTATAGCAGTATTTTTGCTAAAAATGACATATATATTTCGGCTAAGTGGACGGTATTTAACTCGATATGTCGGGCTATAGTTGGGTATGGAGCACAGACTTGGGGATTCTATCCATTGGAAGAGTTAGAAAAATTCCAACGGTTTGCGATAAAAAGAATGTATGGTTTACAGATTTCGACACGTAATTACGTAATTTATTTAGAAACGGGAGTGGATTTGCTGTGGCACTTATTCTTTAACCTGCATTGTAGCATTGTGTTTCGTACATTTGAGTTAGCAGACGAGAGACTGACAAAGCGAGTGGCATTGTTGGTAGTGGAAAAAAATTTCGGATGGGACAGTGCTTGGAAGGATCTAGGTCTGAGATATAGTTATGTATTCGAGTATAAAGATAAGGAAAATGGAGTATGGCGGGAGAAATTGCGATAGATTTCAGCGAAAATGAGGGAGGAAGAGCGCTGTGTTTGGTTAGAAAGGGCAACGCAGGCAGAGTTTAAAACTCTCTACAAAGAATTGTCACTTTCGTTGGGAGATAAGTCTTATATTGGAGATGGGTACCCTCGCTCAATTATAAATACAATTTTTAAGGCCAGGTGTGGGCAATTAATGCAGAAACGGCAGACTGCAGAGGCATGAGCTTAGATGTTCCTTATGTAATTCGGGTGATATAGAGAGAATGCCCAGCATTTTTTGGGCTCCTGTTCTATCCTGGCGGAAATACGGCGAAAATGGCTGGGCTGTCAAGGAACGCTGTTGTGGAATTTTTGAACGGCAAACCCTGGTTTTCATTAGTGAATTACATATGGGAGGCTAAAATATAACGAGATAGATTGATAGTTGAATTTAATTGTTGAATAATTTTTCTTGTTAGACAAATGTGCTTACCTTTTTTCCCCTTTTCAAAATATATATATTTTGTAGTTTATTTAAAATTGTTTTTATATGGTTGGGAATTTTAACTTATTTTTATGTTATTTTTATTTTTTCAAATTTTATTTGCAATTTGGAATTTTTGAATGTTAGTTTTTTGGTCCAGGTTCTATTTATTGTTTTTGATTTGCACCAGATATTTATTTATTTCCTTATTCTAGATAATTTGATAGCTGAATTTAATTATTGAATAATTTTCTTATTAGACGGAAGTGCTTATCTTTCTTCTTCTGTTTTGTGTATACAAAACAGTATCTGTTAGTTTACTTGATATGGATTTACTCAGTGGGAAATTTGTTAAACTTTAACGTAAATTTTGAATGTTAGTCTAAGTACTGGTGGAATTATTATTTTTCTTTTGCTTTTGCTTTGCTTCACATGTTTATATTTATTTACTTTTTATTTGTAATGGGTACTGAGAGTTATTTTTATTTATACATCTATGTAAGTGTGAATATAATAAATTTTATGAATTATCTGATTGGTAATTCTCGCTACTCTGGCAGACGACCTCGGTCATATCATCTGGGCTATGATTTTAATGTATTAATATTAATTTTAGTTTGGTTTAATAAATTATTTATTATTATTATTATTATTATTAGTATTATTATTATTATTATTATTATTATTATTATTATTAATATTAATATTATTATTATTATTATTATTATTATTATTATTATTATTATTCTACATCTGTATTGAGGCACAATTGAGGAACTAAAATGATAATCCTTAACACTTTAAAATGATTTGTTTAATTTACGATTCTAAAATTTACAGAAATAAAAAAATATATGTGTAATCAATTATTACACTTCGGTAAATAGGTTTAATTCAAAACAGGCTACATAAATTTATTTTGCCAGACAATGTTAAGTAAGGAATGTCAAATTACTAAACAATTCGTATTAAGATAGAGGATACGGCGGTCAATAGATAGATTATATGTGAGATATGAACAAAACGGAAATTGTTGGGACCAGGCTATCAAATAAAACCCTTCTACAATTCACTAATATTGTCGTCAGGAAACGAAGATAAATTAGTTTGCTAAGAAATGAAACGATATATAGATAGTTTTTGATCCGGGAGAGTAAAATAGAAAGGGTATGTACAATACACGTTGTGACGTGAAGTGAATCTGTATATTAGAATTACACTTTCTAAATATTATAGTAATTTATGATGTATTAATTCTAGTGACAGGATGTCGCGAGGGATATAGGTATTGACTGAGACATTTCAAAGCGGAGATATATATAAATTGTTTATTGTTTGGTGTTGATATTTATGAATTGATAATACAATTATTGGCAATTCTTTTTAGTGCCTTATATTAATATGTAATATTTATTTAAAGTATTTTATTCACCACAATTAAATGTTTAATTATCCCCTAATATTTATATCGTCACTATTGTTCTAAAGGTTTAGAAATTTTATAACACTTAAAATATAACTGTTGTGTAGTAATTTCATGACATTACTTTAAGCCACTATACATAAATTATAAATAAAAACAACGGCAATAAATTAGTGATAAAAGTGTGGTTTCAATGAAAATTTTCAGACCGAAAGTAAGAAAAATTAGAGTAAGTTTAAAACAAATTATTAAATAATATTTGTTTGTTCTTTTTTAATCAATTTCAATTTTATTTTTATAATATGTGGGAAGAAAAAATGATATACGAAAAAAAATCTAGGAGCAGAAAAATTAAAAAATAATATTACTCGGCATCAAAACATAAGACAGATCGGGTGTGTGTTATATAGCACACAGAATTTATCCTATATGATAAAATGGGAATGATTTTGCAACCAACGAGCTGATTTTTGAGTTTTGTCGTTGAGCATGGAAATTTAAAAGGTGGTTTGAATACTGTGACATTTTGAAAATTATCGCCGACTGTAGAGAGTTCTTTGACGATGTACTTCTTATCGTTATCTTTGAAAGCTTAACATTCAATTACTGACGTTTGAATGATTTTTATTCCAATAAAATGACTTCGTATCAGGTTTTGGTATTAAAGGTTTTCAGTATTTAAATGGTTTTTAATATAATATGTTAAATACACTTTTGTATTTAATTGCATAAATTGGTTAATTATTATGTATGAGGATTGCCTGTGAATCAAAAGAAGAAGAAGAAGTGCGGTAATAGTATAGTTATTATGAACACAATTTGTTTACCTTTAAAATCTATTTCATGACATTCATTTTATTGTTTAACATTAGTCAATGTGTTTCAATAATTCAATTAGGGTCGTTACTTCTCTTAAAAAATTCTTTAAATATTAGCAACATTTATTGGTATTTAATTAGATCTTAATTTTAAATCATAATATGTTCATTCAACTTTTACATTTTGGGGAAGACATGTAAAAATGATATATAAAAATAAAATATGGAAGTACCACACATATAAATATAAATAATAATGCAACGAAATGAATGCAATAATAATATTTATATGAATTTATTTATTAAAATTATGTAACTCATACTACAATAAAGGAAACGAAAATTCTTCCAATCTGTAAATTCATTGAATATCAACACATTGTAATAATTTACATAGGTAATATAATTTATAGTTATAAGATTTTGTATTTGTAATCTCTTTGATAGAATGCTAAGTTGATATTTCAAAGGGCAGAATACATATCGATATATGACGGGAAATATATTATATAAAAAATAACATCATTACAATTAAATTCTCAAAACATCATCAATTCGTTATCTTACCGGGCATAAAATGAGTATGCTAAGCGAATTATGTTTTTATTTTACGACTTATATAAACTATATCATCAAAATAAGACATCTCTTGTAGTTGAAACGTATTTCTGAATGCGTAGAAAATATATGTTATCCCATTTACATTATTATAATTTAAATTAACTTTTTTTTTAAATTATAGTTTATATTTGTGAAAGGTGCTCCTTTTTTCAATACCGTGTTTTAGCCGTTAGAACCTCTTGAGGAAACTAAGTTGTGTTAAATAAACATTTTGTCGCAAGAAGTAAGAGAAGTTTGCGTAAAGTCTCTAAAGTGTGATAAAAGGAATGACCTCAGAGACAAGACTGAAAATAACTAAATGTAAGATGTAGGGAATGAAGTTCTTTTAAAGTTTTTGTTCAAATTAGAAAATCTAAAGATTATTTACGTTTTGAGAAAGTAATATAAAGATCCTCTTATTGTGCGTATCTAAAAAATATTAAACTTACTTTGAGAAATATTTAATGATTTTATTTTTTTATTGAAATAGAGAAAGAATATAAACCCATCGTATTAAATAAGACACTTTAAATACTAACTGTGATGGAAACATACTTAAAAAAACCAAAGGAAGTAGCAAATTTTTTCTACAATTTCTTTTTAAATTTTGACACAGATTTTCTGCACTTCCTATCCTGATGAAACATATATTGTCCAAAACCATTTATTTATTTGGAATCGTCTATAATTTTTCATTAATTGCCTGTAAACGATTGAGATATTTTGTATATAATTAAACATGTCAAAAACAAAAACTCTTTTTGTGATAAACGAAAACTCTAAATTATTTTTTTAAATCAACTGCTCTTCAGTTTCTGCCAACATTGAGACTACACCTCCCCATTAGAGACTGATATTTTCCAAACCAGTATAAGCAAGGTCTATTTAAGAAGGGGGGCCGAATGAAACCAAATGATAATAACTCTGATCTCATCTTCCTTACATATTTTTTAATCTGTAATATAACTTAATAGAGTTTTAAAGTTTTTATCAAACACATTGTATTTTTGCCAAAGAGAAACATGGATTACTAAAGGGAAAATCTATAATGTCGGATATTATGAATTTGGCAGAATATATTTTATCTCTCGTTGATAAAGGGAAAAAGTGATTAGCGTATTCTAGGATTTATCTAAGACTTTTGAAAGAGTAAAATTTGAAGTCCTCTTAGATCACACGCCAAATTATGGTACACATGGAAAATGAATTGAATGGAAAAATTGATATTCAATACAATTGAGTTTTTCAATACAATAAATTCTTGTTTATTGAAGGGGTTGGGTACAATTTTAATTTAATAAAGGTTTGTGTCCCACAGGGTGAAATTCGGGACCTTTATTATCCTTTTCATATCAATTACCTTTGAGTTAATAATTAGGGACAGCTGATAACGAATGCTGATGATACTAGAAAGAGTTTCGAATCAAGAAGTTACTTTCATTGT
Organism: Aphrophora alni; assembly: GCA_963513935.1. Classification (NCBI taxonomy): domain Eukaryota; kingdom Metazoa; phylum Arthropoda; class Insecta; order Hemiptera; family Aphrophoridae; genus Aphrophora; species Aphrophora alni. Next base: position 54,016 of record CAUPSG010000298.1, read on the forward strand.
TAAATAATATTCGAAATTATAAACTAAAATGAACCAGCAAGAGTCAATTAGTAAACGTTTGGGGTAAAAGCAGTACAGATCTTAATGCTGTCAATATCCTTTTTATGGTATTACAATAACCGAGATAGAATGACCACAGTATCATTGATTCAAAATATCCATTGGCGTAATTGTAATTACTATTTTGAACCAGTGTATCACAAGGAAACATACAGGATTTATACCATTTATAGACTAAATAAGAATTTTTACTTATCAACAATAAAATCAGCATACAATGTCATTATCTACCCGTTTTTAAGTTATGGAATTCTATTCTGGAGAAGTTCTTTAGAGTAGAGTATAAAAATATTTTTTAAAATTCAGATTTTTTTAAATTGATATAGAAAGGCTAGATTCTTTCCGTAATGCATTTCAGTCATTAAAATTTATGTCAATGGATAGAATGTTTATTTATGAATGTATTTTATATTTCGTTGCACATAGAACTAAATAATTTGGAGATTATCATTGTATCATTACGAGAAATACGTAAAAAGTATGATTTTTTTTTTGGAATGGCACAATTCCAAATTATTTGAGAAAAGCCGTCGTATATAGAACCAAAACTATGAAACATGTTAACTGTAACAATTTAACTTTTGAGTACTGTACTACAAACTTTTTAAACTGCCTTAAAAGAAAAACAACCATTAACTTAATTGAAGGTAAATACACTAATATTTGCGGGAATTAATTATTTTGTTGACGAGTGCTTGAGTTAGCATTGATTAAAACCTTTAGTTTTCCTGCGTTTTATTTATTTTTATTTTGCTTCCCTGTTTTTTATATGAATTTGATTGTATTGTGTTTTTGACGTGTTTCGTCATAGTGGTGTAATATCTTTGTGTCTGTGATAAAGTGAAGTTCAATTTATCATGTATTTTATGCTTTGTCTTGTTTATTTTGTTTTATTTTCTATATATTAGGTTCTATTGAGTATAGGGTGTTTTAAATTGACTTATTTAATGTAGCCCATCACGTGGATGCACACTTGTTAATATATGTATGTATGTAATATATTCTCCCTCATGGGTAATATCTCATTGAGTTTAGAAACAAATTTAAACCCTATTTAATATAAAGTGGATTAATTTTCTCTCAACAAATAAGTATATTCACATTGTGAATGTTTTTAAATTGAAGTAATTTTATTTTGCTCTCTGTAGTCACAAGAGCAATATAATGCATAAACAAATTTAGATTGACATTAACAATTGTAGTGATTCTATTTATATCAAATTTATTATTAAAATTATTACTCTATCTCCAATAGTTCACACCATATTTGCCCTAAAAAGATTATAAAATATATCCAACACCTGCTTCATATTTATTGGCAATGCCACAGCTATTTTACCAAGCTAGTTCATGTGGACACTGAAATATCAGTAACATCTACTAGAAAAGTTGTTAAATTTAAGAGTTTAACATGGCTGAAATTCTATACAGCTGAATTCAATTTTACGTTATGTATATGTATATTAGTAAGGGAAATATAATATTGGTTTGTTTAAGCAATATGGTACTGTTGTTACTGCTAACAGAATATACAACGGCCTTTGTCACACATTACACTTATATCACCACAATAATTTCGGAAATAATTAGCACCTCCCAAATAATTAAATGATCTTCATTAGAAAATTTCGAAACAGAATTTTTACAACTTTAAAAGAACATCTGACATTTTTGTAATTGTGTTTAAAACATTTATTTCTACTGTTATACAATTTTCACATTTTAAAATTGACCATATGAACTTTACCATATGACCTTCACCAAGGACAAGGATTTTATTATTTTCAACTATTTTCACAAAAGACTTTTCTGTGTTTTATATAAACCGACTTTATTAACAACTTATATCCTTTATTTTTGGATACGTTCCTTTAAAGCAACTGACATTTCATTACTATAAAAGTAGGATAAGGTAAAAAACTTATTATTAGAAAAGCTTTTGGAAACACCAATTAATTTGTTTACACTTATTGGATTATTTTTAGAGGTACATGATAAACATTTAGAACAGATTTTCTCATGAATCATCTCGTCATATAACTTTCTAGTAGGTGGATCAGTTTCAAAAAAACTTAATGGCAGAAAGTTTTTTTTTGGTTTTACTAATTATGACGTCATAAACATAATCTGATCTTTAACTATTCTAATATACTCACTAAGTTCCTCTTCTGAATAAAATATCTTCTTTGCTTTCCTCACGATATTTTCCCTTTACTGTGTTAATCTTATTCGAATTCATTATTTTCTAGACGACAACTGTTCAGATAGGATTGTTTTGTAATTTAATTCTAAATATCTACTTAAAAAAAAAATTTATATGTTCTAAAATATCAAATATTTAGTATGAAATTATTCGTTTACTCCTACAAGAATGACTTTGAGCTCAATGCAAATTTCTACCTCCGAATCCTCAAGATCATTGTCTACAACTAAAAGTTGTTCCATAACCTCCTGCTCCTTAAACATCCTACCATGAAATCTAGTACCCACCATTTTGACAATCCTAAAATTACCGCAACACTCCAATACAATTCAAAAATAAAATTCACAAGTAACGTAAATAATTAACGGTATGAGAATTACAGTATGTTAAATATAATAAACAAGTATACAAAATTTATATATATATATATATATATATATATATATATATATTAGTGTTAAGCATGAATAACACCAGGAAATACAAACCAACAAAGCATGTATAATATCACTTGTAGTAAACAAATGACTTCATAAAAATAAAAAATAAATATGTCTGCAATATTATTATTTATCACAGCTGAACATAAACTGATTATATAAAAAACCAGTATAGAAAAGAATATTTTGTCATTTCAAGGAAGAATAATTATTGATATACATATTCATTACTTGAAAAATCTTGTCAACCTCCAACAAAATATTTAAACTCCTCTAGAATTTCATAGAATTCCAGTACTTAAGACATGTTTGTTATTAAATGAATTTGTTTAATATATCTTGCGTATACAACTTTTATTTATACTTTGTTTGCATATATTTGTCATGACTGTGTTCAATGTACAATATAAAGTATAGAAAAGATACAAATATGTCACTAAAATGATAAGATAAATTTAGTGAAAAATTTATTTATTTCCTTATCTAGCAAATATAATAAGCACATTTTGAAATAAATTGTCATTTTGGTTATAGATCTTTATGAATTATTAAAAAGTAATCATTTTATGTACCAAATTTTGTCTATAGTGTTTGCATTGTTTGACAAGGAAAACAATTGTAGTATTTTGGTAGTTTTTACAATTATTAGAGTTTTCGTTTGAAACATTTATTAATAGATATTCTATTTTATTGAAGGAAATACTAATTTCCAGTGATTTTCAGTTTAAAATAATATTGTATAGCTATAATAATATTATAGCTCATTAAAAAGAATAAATTAACAAGGGCATTCACAGAACCTTAGACTTAAATACTTTTGATAATTATTTAATTATTCAATGTGTGTGATCTATTTACAGAGGGATGAGGGTAAATGAGGCTGAACAATGCGACATGATCATATATTGTTTAGTAGTGACGACACTATTTAATCATCATATTTAATCTAACAATTAAAATTCTAGGGCAGCATTTCTTTATAATATAATTCAATGATTTAACAATATAATTTATCAAATTTATGATTGTGTAACTAATTTAAACGGCACTTTTTTTATAATTCACTTAGTAGTTACACGTAATAATATTTGATTTTTAAACATTTTCTTCTATGTAGTTTTTTAATTGTATTTGACAAACCTTATTTATTATATATATATATATATATATATATATATATATATATATATATATATTAAAAACCTTTAAAGGAGACTATGTAAATTAAGTTATTACAAATATTATTATAATATAATTAATTAGAAATTAATTAAAGAAATTAATATATGTAGATAAATAATTATTCAACTTTATTTTAAAATAATTAGTGAAATTATATTATTTATTAGAAAATATATATTTTATATCGAAAAATATATCCTAAACCTTATATTATTTTTAAGAATAACTAACAAACTTTAGTAACACACATCTATGACTAACTCAATTGATAATGTAACGAACTTCGGTTCGGAATTTAGTACACCTAATAAATTAGTAAAGATCGTTTATGACTAATATTGAAAATTTTCACTTCTGGATTGTATTCCGTAGTTATAGAACAACTTTATTCTTACTACAATAATAAATATTACAAATTACGTAGATGGAATAAATAATACGGTAGTTGCAGGGTGTTTAAAATTAGATGAAAGTTCTAACACCTTGAAATAAGGCAGTTAAAGTACAAAAATATATATTTACTTCATAAAATATTTTTCATTTGAAACAGAAGTGGAGTGGCTTTTCTTGCCTTTTAATTTTATCTCTCATTACAGATATAAAGTAAATTAAATGAAGCAGTTCAAAAGAATTTCATACTTTAATGTCAACTAGAAAATTTGATATAATATAAATACTAATAATAATTTGTTTTTATCTTACTAATGATGAATATTCACTTTGCTCACTCACCTAAGAAAATTTTCTGTATAATTAAAAATATTAAAAATGTATTATATTATATATTATATTATAATTATATTTATATATTGTTTGAGACTATTGTCAAACGTAACACTTTTTTTTTAAATCAAAAAGCCATTTTTGTAAAATACTCAAGCAATGTGTTATGTTCTGATCCTAAGCAAAGCAATATTATTTAGTAAATACTACAAGTTGTAAGGGGGTATAATACGCCATTGTGTGTCATGAGTGTCAAATATTATCTTACGAGTTAAAGTTAAAATTTTATACGGTCATTCGAGGATGCCACGATTCTTCAGCAAAAACTTTATAATATAATTTTAGCCGTAATAGTAAGAATAATATATATATATAAGTGCAAATATAAGCTAATAACAGGAAATCAACTCTATATAGATAATATTAATTTCATTAACAATTTATAAATGGATAAAATACAGTTATCTAAATATGTGGGTTTTATAACTTCAAATTCGATTACAGCAATGAACTTCATAGTGAATAATACGTTCACACATCAACGATTAAGATTTAGATTTTTTCATGATTCATTTTCACTCGTAAAATTAGACAATTTATTAGTACGTCTAATCCTAATCATATTTCAGTATTTGGGAGTCCTGCTGGAATCTGATACAATAATTTGAGCCATATTTACTTAGATGTTTTGTTATATTGTTTTTGGTATTATTTTGTATTTATTGTATAATTTTATTTGTGCATAATTAAACCAAAACATGTCTAAATGTCTCATTTAAACAAAATCTGCAAATGATTTCTGAGAATGCAGAAGAGACTTCAGCATTTAGACTTTAGCTATTTCAATCACTAAACTAGCTAAAGTTCTTAGAAGTAACCAAATTTCAAATTAACATTATTATATAAATTGCTTCCACAGTGTATAGTTCCATTTCAATAAAAATATCTGTTCTCCCTTTTATATACTGTTATGCAAGGTCAAAGCATCGATAATATGGTAACACGATATTAGCGCAATTTGTCAAAACTAGTACAATTTAGTGTCCAAAATACTAATATTCCTCCATCTCTCCAAACACGTTCCTCAAAAAGTGGAATATTTGATTTATTTAGACGAACCTTTAATTTTAATAATTGATATTGGAACTGACATGATCTGCTGATATTTCTTTTAATGTTTAAGATTGCCCAATAACATTATTGATGTTAAATTATAAAGTTGCAATAATATAAATGATTTCAGACATCCTGTAGTTATTCATATTCATATTTTCTATGAATGTAAAATTATTCGTACTAGACGTTTATATTATATTAAAATTCAGAAATCATTACAATTGTTTGAACCTCTCAGCGGTTTATTTACTGTCGTTTGTCAAATCCATTGGTGATTGTTTCAACAGTCGTAATGATTATAGTCATAATGGAGAATTAAATTGCAACTACGTAATATGAACGTGTTGGAAGACATCGCGGAGTATATTACACATCTCTTTCTTTGAAAAATAACATTCCAATTTAATTTGTAACCATGCCTCATAGGTATTTGCGATTTCAGTATTTTTTTTAATAGGGTATATATATATTCGAACTTCGATCATATTCTATATGGGATCATTTTTGTTAGTATAAGACAAAAAAATTTTTTATAGATTTATTTTTATAATGAATAAATGTCAGGAGACACATACGTTGTGCCCAACATAAGATTGTATATTTGTTGCTGTGTTGACAACAATTCAGATTGATGACGACAACTGTGATGTGACGACGGCTGTGCAATAAATTAATTGCTTACAGAAAATAGGTATCGGCAATAAGGCGTGTACGTGTGAATTGACGAAGTACACTCACTAAAGATATCTATAGTTATTATTACAATAATATGTCAATACTAATATTCGGTCGAATTTTAAAAATAGTAGAATGGTATATTTTGGTATATACGAAAAGAAAATTATGCTAGATATTATTCACGGTAGTTAGGCACCGTATTATATATTATTTTTAATGACAGGGTATAATTTTAATTAAAATATTACACTTTTACACATAACATTATGTAAAAAACACGTAAATATAGTCGTAAATCAATTTGGTCAAAAAATATGGACGTAATTTTATCTAATTTCTTTATCAAAAATGTTTGGGGAGTATTTCTGAATTTTACTTTATCTTAAAGGTAGATTCCTAAAGAAAGGATAGTTATTTTGTTTCATGTTCAAAAATAATAATTATATAATTTCCTACTATTAGATACATTTAAATAAATATGTTTTAACTTTAAGTTAGTAAAAAGTGATTGAATTCGTACAAGTAATAGAGACCGTGTTGAAAAATAATACCCATTTTTAATACATAAGTTATGTTTTTAGTAGTATTTTAGTTTATGAACTACAGAGAGCGGAAATATTAATTTCAAATTAAAAACTAGAATCGCCGTAATTTCAATCGTACAGACAAATAGACAGTCAGACACGTTGGGAAACTTAAAGGATATCCTAGGAACATAATGAAACTAAATTAATCAGGAACCTAAACCATAATGAATTTAAAAGATAAGTGTCTAGTGTTTGGGTTTGTGTACGTACGTATTATGTAATATTATATAATCTTCAGCTGGTAGTGCCGCATTGATGGGAAATACAGCTGTAGGGAGAAACGAAATTATTGCAAAAAAAGACGGCGTAATTATTTATGAGCCGTTTATTATATGTATGTTAAGTAATTCGGCGGCATAGCTAAAAATATTCATAAATGTTACATCAAAATGGCATGAAATTATATAAACTGTTACAATGACAATGAAGACAAAACTCATTCGAATTTAAGAAATTGCTAACTTTGTTAAATAGGAGTGAAAACTGTCTTTCTGTTGTAAAAACAATCATTTTTGTTTTGGTTAGTAAAAAGTTGTTTATGTTACATATTATATTATAATTTTATTTTTACTTTTGATTGGAAAATATCATCATATGCCTTGTACACACCTCATTTTATTGTAGCAAATGATTTTATGTTTCATAGTAAACGAATGTTCCGTGTAAATAGTTTAATGTAAGGTAATCACAAATATATCATGGAATATAATAAATACCAAATTTAATCCCAATTACATATCCTAAAACCAACCTCCGTACTTTTATGAAATAAATATTCCCACCTAAATAAAAAAAAAAAAAAAAAAATTAAATTAAATCATTTTGACAAGTTTCGAAGTGGTAAAATTTTAAATATTTTAAACCATTTCAGTTCAATTTCAGTAAACAAAAATAATTTTATAATATTATTTTAATCGAATTTAGGTGTATTTGTTTTGAAATTATACATAAAGTTGTATGTAACTTGCTGTATTTTATTGTAGTCAGTTGATAATATTTTTTAGTTAAGACACCATTGTTCCACAAAATAATAATGACTCGCAGAATTATGTTTCTCGTTTTTCATGTCTTTGGTAATTTTAACATCATCTCTAAATTTGTAAATAAATAATGGAGTATCTCACGTAATTTTCAATTGTTATAATAAATTCATATATTCCTTCACGTGCTTCTAATATTCAAAAAAATTCAAAATCCTTATTTGATATAACAATATAAATATAAATAAAAGCATAAGAATAAAATAAGCACTAAGCTACAGTTTCAAATGTATTTATTAACTTATTTAGCTAAATAAGCTAATAACCTTATTAAGCTAAATAAGCTAAATAAGTTAATAAATACATTTGAAACTGTAGCTTAGTGCTTATTTTATCCTTATTATGGAGTTTCAACAAGTAGTTACTGCTGTTACAGTTAAAAAATAAATAAAAGCTCTTTTTTGAAATATTTATTATCCAAAACACATAATTAAATAATATATATATATTACTATTTTCCGACTTGTGGCTTACTTGTAACTATGTATCATTGCCTAAAGGTATTTTTCATATTCTTAAGTTACCTAATGTTTGCATGGACATATTACATATTACATGGACATATTACATATATTTCGAAACTTTATTTATTATTTTACATTTAATATAGTATTTAGATACTAATGTCAAACAACTCACTCAATATACATATGGATGTGAATCGCTAATTTTACAAAACTATTACGAATAATTGATAATAAATAATTTACCTGCGTCAATAATTAGGTATTTAACGAAACTCAACTGATCGGTAATTAAATTGCTTATAAGGACTAAAGACATAGTTTTTTGCGGCATTGGCGAACATGCCTAAATTAACATAAAATTGTAATGCTGTGAGGAATCTAAGATTTTTTTTTATTATGACATTTCCAAATGTTTATATTACAATCAAGCTCTAGATTTGTAAGTGTATTCTAAATTGTAAATATATCCACAAAGTAAATGCATATGTCAAAATTTTTCAACACTTTCCTAGTGTTATTTATATGAGATAACTTGTTCTATGAGTTTGTATTTGGGAGTATACTAAACTTAATACATGTAATATTTAATTAATTTAGGTATAAAGATCAATCGCATGTAACTGAACATGCAGCGTTCAATTTTCTAAATCTTAAGTTTTTTGAAAGTCGTAATTTTCATTAATAGTTAATAAATGAAAATATTTAATAGGCTATTGTGTTAATAGATGTTTAATGAGAACTTTGGTGGATTTAAACAATTTAAAACACTAAAACTACTACCACAATTTGTGGTAGGGTTTTCAGTGTTTTGAATTAGGATTATGTTTTTGTATATAAAATAAACTATTATTCCTACATAAAGGTCAACTCTTATTGCAAAAAAAAATTAAATAAGATTCAAAAGATTGTCGTCTATACTTACAATCGTCAAAGCAGCCTTTAATTTGATGTGTACAATTTATTTGGAATCCAATGGTTTATTAGAGATAATTCGTTTTACCATGAATATACATATTAGTTTATCTATGTTTGAACTAAGTTATCGTGACTTCAATTATGGAAAGTTGTAAAATTCTGGTATTTATAAGGTTTCCGTGTAATTTTGTTTTTAATTTGTTTAGAATTATACGTTAAGTCACAAAGTCTAATAATAGCGTATATTTGATATAAATTATTTATCAAAACTAACACAATATTAAATTTTCAAATAAATATCGATTAAATATATTCAATTAACAAATTTGTCGAGATATTAGAGATGATATTTAAAACAATCGGGATCAGTTGCCCTGTACGATTTAGCATTAATAATATAAAAAATATGTTACAATTATTCAAAATCACGAAAATATCCTATGACATAAATAAAACAAGATATAACAACCTTTAAAAGTCAAGGTCAAGAAACATAGTAAAAATTTGTAAATTTGATTTAGTTTTACAGGTAAATAAAATTCATAAATTTAAAGGAGAAGATTAAAATAATTTGAATTTAAGGGAATCTCAACTAGCACATCAAATATATAAATTTACTTTTCACCTAAATTATACATATATCGCCATTTCTTCCACATCTTTGACAGATTATTATTGATGATTTAACATCAGCTGATCATGTTGATTCACCATTTAATTATGTTTTTTGCATAAGTTGACCTCATTTTAATGTTCTACTAATAAGTTTGTAATAAAATAATATATTAACGGAATCAATGTCTATACTCTTGTTCATATTTCACATTTTTTAAGTGACTTATTACAGATAAATATGAGAAATTCGCAACAAGCCGACACTATGCTGGTAGGCCTTAACTTATATTGTGGAAAGTGACTTGGATTTTCATTTATTTCATTAAATATTTCTTTTCTTAAGTAATTGAAATAATATAAATTTTGTATTTGGCAAATATCTATAGTTTACAATAAATTTATATTTATGAACATTTCTTTAAACGTTATTCACAAATATATATATTAAAAAAAAATTAAATAATGTTTCAAAATTATTGAAAAATGATAGAGTAATTTCAAGTATTATCAGTTGTAACTTACTAGATACACCCTACTAATATGTTAACATTTAAAAATATGAAGCATTTCTACAGGACACTTTATTAATAACGCTTAAAGATTATAAATTATATAATAAAACAATTAATTAATGGTAATAATATTAATCATAAATAAATACATGAAGATAATACGTATTATATAATATGTATTGTAATTATATGATTATTATAAATTTTACAATAAATACAAAAAAAATAAAATTTAGGCCCTATGTATCTATGAATTTTAATTTTTTTAATAAAATTGCTAATAAAACAGTTCAAGTTTAGTAATAGGCCTATATCAAAAGTCATTATAGTTTATGTACTCGTATGTTATGACAGCTAGTTACTGGTGTATCGAAATTACATTTCAAAATATTACGGGAGCTGTTTTAGAAAAAATAAAATATAAAGTTTATATAAACATAAATCCGTAAACGCTTCGATTTCCGTCTTTCGACCATTTAATGATTTTACAAACAAACAACAAAACCACACATCTTTAGATAACACATTGAGGGAATATTTACTAAACGCATTATTTTTATAATCTTTCCCAAGTGTATAAGAAAACCAATACTTCATTTCGTATAAATTAAATAGTGGTGAAGGAATAAAAATGTATAATATAGAATACGATTAATATTAAAATATATTTTTACAAGTAAGAAAATATTTCTATTTTTAACGAAAAACCAAATGCTCTTTATATCTATTCAGTAGGGTGACAGAGTTTTTGACAACAAAAAATTATATAATTTCGTGGTAACTGTCTACAACACCCAAGATAACCCAAACTAAAATATGATGGAATTATTACAAATGTTGATATTAATAATATAATCTATTTTAAAAAATTAACAAATAAGTTTCCCTTTACAATTTTAAAATGGCGACTCGTAGTTTAATATTTTATTATTTTCTTGTCCCTAATAACTGTGTTATTCTTTGACCCAAGGAAAAATAAAAAAAAAAAGTTTTTTTATTTTTTTTTATTTTCATTTAAAAGAGGGAAATCTATTCTTGTAAATATTTTGGTAATAATTTTCTATATATCTTAAATAAGAAATCATTTACGTTCCCCTGTTTGAAAATATGTAATAATAATGAATTTCTGGTATAATGGTAAGGTGCTATTATACTTATGTTAAATAATACTTATAACAATTCCTCTCTCTGTATCTTATCTATGTCCAAAGAGACGATTGTTGTTTTCGTAAAAATTCAGAATAGTCATTAGAGGGACAATGGAGAGTTTTGGGGTGTATGTTTATGTTGTTTTTTTTTATATATAAACACCAGAAATATTGCCGTGTAATTTTGAATCATCATGTATACAACCCTATAAATATATTCTAAAATAAAATTTTCTTTAATCCTAATTTACTGAAAAAATATGAATTAAAATTTAGAAAATAACAACGAAATTTATCGGTGGATGTTTATTTCAGTAATTAATCTGTTAGGTAATTCTAATACAAAATACATTAGAGTTGTAGCTGGAGGACAATAGCTGATCATGCCACAATGTTACACTTCATTTAACCCAATTCTTGTGTAAATAACCCGTCCACAATTCAATTACAGTTTAAACTAAATAAAACCAACTACGTTGCAATGATGTGATTATTCGAAACTAATTTTGTTCGCACTGACGATCCATTAATGTTATTACACCTACTTTAATGTTTTCCGGTACACATTGATTTATAATTTTATGTTCAATTCATTGATACAACTGTTTCTAAATGCATTTATTACCATATTAACATACCTAAATAATTATATTCGTAACTATATACGTATTACGTTTGTTTCAAACATTTTCAACATTGGCACTTTAATTTTATTTATTATTTTTTTTTTTTTTTAAATTGGCAAAAAACGATTCAAGATTGTTGCCTCCTGTAAACAACTTGTGAGAATAGGTTAGTTTTTAGAAGTCGATCACATTTTTTTTTTCGATAATTTAACCTTGTAGCGTGAAAAATGCCAAACCCGGATACTGAACTTTTTTAAAATTTGTTGGTTTAAGGAATAAGGGTAAACTTTGTAATCGACCATAAATTTGTACGACTATTTAATTAAAATCCATTATTATACATATATATATATATATTTGAGTTACTTATTTGTAAGGAATCTAATGTTTACATATATTGTTGACCACTTGCTTAATTACCGGAATTCATATATCGTATATGGTATACAATTTACATCATTTAGGATTTAAAGATAATTAAAAACACATTTGCTACAGGCAAATATAGGAGTAACTTTTAGGCCTATTGATGGACTGAAAGTAAGAGAATAAAATGAGTATAATACAATCAAGTCAAATGCAGTAGATGCGGTTTATTCAATCCGTAACTGAATTAGCAACGGTTTATTTAAAGGGAGTTATGTTTAATGAAGCTGTACAATGCGGCGTGATGGGTTATTGTTGGCTTCGACGTTAGTACCGTTTAGCAATATGTACTGGACTCTAGAGTTAATGTATATACACCCAATCTGTTCCGTAATATATCGTAAAAAACCTCACATGCCATACCATATTTCCCAAAACATCATCTTGGAATTTCTTTTAATTTTTGAGAATTTGCTACAAATTCAAAAACATGTTTTTTTTTTGACATTACACAATTTAGTTTAACCCCGTCCACAATAGACATTTCTATCGAATACAATAAGTCTTCATATGAAATTTCATATCTTTAAAAATATTATCTTGTAGTCAACTCTAAATGATTTTCTTTTTTCAAAAAGTGTGACAGGGACTGTTTTTTTCCTCTATGAAGAATTCTTGTTTACTCCGAAAACGGATAGCTTCTACAACAGGAGATAGTTAACCCTTCCATTTCTTTAACTTAGTTACGACATGCCTATCGCCGTCAGCACATGATTTATATACAAGTTGTTCCAATATTATGGGACACATTCTGTAACTTTTAGACAACTGAAAGTAGAAAGATGAATCTTTGGAAGTGTCTTTGGACAATTAGTCACTACCTTTAATAAATCTTAAACACCACCTACTCTATACGGGGAGGGGGGTCCTATTAAGGCAATTCATAAAATGTTTAATGTAAACATAGCCCTTGTGACTCAATTTGTTCTCCTTAAATCACAAACATTTTTTTACCAAAGAAAATAAGGTCCGATATCCCCATCCAAAATAGAGGAAGAAAACTTTTTTATCTAAAAACACTAGACACCCTCCCGAATATTTTTTGAAAATTTAAAAAAGGATGGTGTAACTTTAAAAATGTCTCTGGATATTTATTAATTACTTTTACAAATTTTCAACACACCCATCCCAGTATTAAAACAAAAGTTTTATTGCCACCACTTTTGATTGGGTTGTTGTACCTAAATTTCCTTGGTATCAAAATTTTTGTAGTTCAACGACAAAAAAAAATGTGTCACAAGCCCTACATTTAAAAACATTTTAGATACCCCCTATAGGAGCCTCAAAGGAAACGGTATTTTGAAAGTATGTAAATGTATTTACTAATTAATTTTACAAAGACATTAACAAAGTTACATATTTCTATTTTAAATTGTTAAAATATTTGGGGTAAGATCCATCATATTTGAGGGAAAAAAGTTTGTCTGCCACCAATTTGAATAGGGTTGTCGTATCTTACTTTATTTGGTAAATAATATTTATGGGTTAATGACAAAACATTATGTATTACAATCCATATGTTTACATTTAAAATTTATGAGTTGCCCCCTAAGGACTCCCCCCCCCATGGGAACGAAAGGGTGATATTAAAAGTTTGAAAAAGTAGTTACTACCCATGTATAATTTATCAATATATATTTTTTATTTCCAAGCCTAGTTCAATGTTTAAAACATAATTTGGAGTTTTATCAGGTAGTTGAAGTAATCTTTGATTAAAAAAGAAAAAAAAATCATAATAGCTGTTTTACTAGATCATAAAGTTTATGGCAACAGACTTGTAATGATTAGACATTAACAAACTTAGCACTGTATTTAAAGAAGGCAATTTAGTTGAAAAGTGTAAATATTAATTTTGATATGTGAGAGCTAGTGGGATTTAGTGGGAGTTAGTTTTTTACCCGAACACACAATGTGTTAAAGTAATGTCTAAATACTTATTAGTATTCTATCGAGGAACAATTACGCAACTAACGATAAACATCCTCCCCTACTAAAAACCATTACTTCAGGTGTAAACACAATAACTTTATATCTTAATTTTCACAATATATCTGCAAATTGGTGATCATTCCTTGAAGACATAGAGACGTAGACTACATTATCACGATATAATTTACATAATAACAACAATCCTTAGCGGCGCAACGGTCGCAAAGAGGCATATCTCTCCTACAGCATGTTGAAAATCGTTAATAAATGAGAAAAGGGCTACTAAGTACTCAGTGCTGCATAATTCGCTTCCTTGTTTCAAAACTTACCGACATCTTGTTCCTACACCAAATCCTTCCAGATATAGGGTTACATTATTTGTTTAAATACATTTAATTACTTAAAAAGAAAAGCAAAACAACATAATATATAAAATAAGGAATGATGTTAGGAGGATAATCGTAATTTTAATGATGAAATAAATAAATCCTTTGATAATATAAACATGACAGAAGACACGCAACCGCTAATTACTTGATTATAAAAAATGCGTACTATAATTTTTATGAAATAACTAATTGTCATATTCTGAAATTTATATTCCCGCTCCCTATTTATTTGGCATAACCCTCCCTTCAAACCCTAATTCCTTCAGTGGCGAAGAAACGATTCCTCCCGTCATAATGTTAGATAACACGGTTCCAACGTTGTATACTTAGTTTTTGTGCCCTTACCTGCAAACAAATTGTAGTTATTACAACTGTTTAAATAAATATGTCTCATCTGAGATATGTTTCATTAATTATATGTTAGATTTAGTAAACATTCAACCTATATCAATGATTGTACAATTTATAAACATAGTACTGTTACAAGTGTAGTGAACTTAACTAGCCTAAGCAACTTCTTACTAAATTTTTTAACTTGATCAAAACATTACAACAAGGTAAGACAAAACGCCTTATTTTTTATATTTAACATTCAGTTTAAGTTCATATAACATAGATTTCGCTATATGTTTCCTCATTACATTAAATGAGGTGGTACCCCAAAGCCAATATCACTAAGTGTTTAAGTTTTTATATTATAAAATATCTCTTTAACACTTATTGTAATAATTCTTGACACATATCCAACAGTTACTAAACCAAAATCGTGTAAACCAAAACACCCATAATTGGAAAAGGATTTTCAGGTAGCAGGAAGCGTTTTTTGAGTAGTTGAGTATTAATTGAAAATGTAATAATTTTCTTTTAAACGACTATATTGTACCCGTTACATAGTAAAGAGAACATACGTAATGTTAAAAATAACAGAGGACTTTAATTTATATCGCGATCGCAAAGGAATAGATTGCTTACTACAGTGAGAAATGGAAAGTAAACTTTTAAGCCAAAGAAAAGGAGAATTTCAAGCACGTTTTTGATGGATTATTTGACTGTGGGTAACATTTTTAACATAACGAATATAGTTATATTAAAGTAAAGATAATTTGTATAGTTTTTTTCAAATTTTTCTCAACAGATATCGATAAAATAATACATTTGGATTACATAGAGGCCTACACATCATTATTTCTAGTTTTTGAATCTTTTTAAAAAATACCTAGCGGTAGTTATGTATTTTTTTAGAAAACAGTCCTACTGTTTCAATTTGCAACAAATGTTCATTTTATGCTTACGTCGTCATTAAAATCTTAAAAAATTTAAAGTTTAAGCTTCGTGCAAATTCCACCACAATTATATAAACGACAACCATGTTAATTCAATTCTAAAATCATTACTAACCATACAGTAAGGATAAATAACCATTTACACATTTTAAACTATTGTCTCTTTGGATTATTTATCGTATTAAGAATGGTATTCTCTAATTAACTGACAACAAAGAGCCATTTGATTCAGAACAAAGACAAAGCTGAAGCTAAATTAGTGAGCAAATATTTAGATGTTTATCGCAGTAGAATACTGACCAATTTAATTCACGACAAGATTGTGAGAGATCTGTCAGAAGGGTAATTACGCTTTGAATTGTATCATGGCTATATCATTTCCAAGATAATTCAACTATACTATTTAAGGACTTGGATAATAACACAACATACTGTGTTAATAAATATATTTATTTACAAATCGTCATTAGTAAATTGTGTTATTTATAAATTAGTATAGTTTCCTTTTTAAGTTTAATTTCAATAAAAATAATTTAATTCCATAAATGATTACATGAAGAAAACACATCTCATGAACTATAAACACATTCTATACTGATAAATGTTTATGATAGAAATAACTAATTTATCTTATTTATCAAATAATTTAAGTCTTGCTGACTATATTATTTTTATTTCAAAATTAATATTACATGTCAAATTTTAAAATCATACTGAACATTTGATTCCCATGATTATTACGTGTGTTGTTTTAATAGATAACAACAAACAATTTGTATTGGATTTGTACAACTCTTAACAAAGCTAATACTGTAGAAATACTGTTGTAAAAAAATGAGTTTTTAGATAATGCATATTAAAAATAAAATTAGTTGGTAAAACTATCTACAATTTAAAAAAAAATCGGTTGAATTTTCATTTATGGTATTTAGTAAATGTAGTGACACTGGTTTTCGTTAGTAAATATTTGTGTAGCTTTTCATTCTTGTAATTTGTTCTTGTTCTTGTTACAATATACTTTCTAAATGCAAAACTTATAAATTTTGTATAGTTCAAAATAATATTTATTTAGAGCAACACAAATAAAGAGGAGATGTTAGTTCATATTTGTGGTTTGAAATAATACGTCTTTGAGGAAGAAGATACTTCTTTCCTATTTTAATCTTATTGGTAGTATATATACAGATTTTAAGAATTCTTTCAGTGATAGCTTACCTCTAACGGCCATTGTCTTTCCGAATAATCAAATATTAATTTATGGTTGTCTTATAACAACACAAATTTGTATGCATGACACTGAAAAGCTGAAAATCTGGACTTACAATATGAATCTAAAAATACAATTACCATTGTTTCCATTTTAACTATATTTTACGATATTCTACTTAATAGAGATTGCACTTTTTGTTAAAACCTACAGATTATTTTAAGTACTTCATCTGTATCTTATAGCATTTAAAAAAAATAACACATATTTATGTCTCATTGCTTTGTTTTCTTAGAAACATTGAGCTACGTTTCCATTACCAAATTAAATGTGTATTACCTAAATAAAAATAATAATATCAGACAGTTAGTACTAAATCAAATCTTAAAATATAATTTATTTAAGAGTGGTATGTGCCGTAATATCAACGATTTTAAATATAATTTCTAACATGAGGTTGTTAACATTAAATCAATTCCTAGTATCTCATTAATTCTTAATACAAAATAAAATAGAATTTTCTGTAAACTATAATCACGAGTTATGACATAAAAGTATTTTTTTATTCCTATATATATTCGGCATAATGTCATACCCTTTCTTATTCACTCTTATTAAGTTAAAATGAAAAGTTATAAATAATTATACAACTCAAACTATGGGACCTAGTCAATACTCTGGATAACTATAGCTATATATAATACCTATTTTTAGCCGTGTGACTTCTTTATTTGCATATTTTACTACGAGTTTTTAAAACATATATATCATCATTTGATGCGACAACGCTAAATGTGTTCTCATCAAAACATGGCATATAACATGCAACACAAAACACAGACTACACAAAAATATTCAACAGTATGTATATATATTTCCATCTAATCCCTATTTACAACAAAGATAAATAGACTAACCCTCTAGAAGAGTTAGTCAGTAATAGAACCTTCAAAAACCAATTGTAATAAAAGAGCAATTACAGTTTTAGCCGAACAAGTTATATGATGAGGTTATAAGGATATTAATATAGAAAGCCAACGTGAGTCTTTATATATAATAATAGGAGTTAGTAGTCGAATATACTGTAATGTGGAATATGTTGTGTAATGTGTGTTGTTTGTTGTATGTTATCTGTTATGTGATGTGATTTGAACACTTACAAAAATTGAAGGATCTGATGATGGTACATATGTTTCGAAACGCATAATATGATACACGATAAATAACGTCACACGACGGAAATCAAAGTCATAAATATAGATTAAATTTTTTAATAATATTTAGGATGACAAATCAAAGTTAGTTTTTTTCAACTTCATTATAGAATTAAAATAAACAATTATTATTACGCAATTTTTAATTATTTTATCAAACAGAAATCCAACAAACGTTACTAAATGTTGGAGTATAGAATATAATTAATTATTGTAAACTGATTTGCAACATCCACATATATACAAATTGTAGTAAAAAAAAAATTAAAAAAAAAAATATAAATAAAAAAAAAAAATAATAAAAAAAAAAAATAAAAAATAAAAAAATAATAATAATTAACTAAGAATGTGTACCGTCGGTAAAATGTCAACAATGTTTAACTGAATAAAACTATTATTTCTGTCACAATCACATATTTTCAATGTTAATATTTTAATATAATGTCTTTAAGGCAGATTTTCGACTTTCTATAATAATTAACAGTGATGTTATGGATTATTAATAACTTTCATTATTGGGAAATTAACATTGATGGAGGCTGCAATTTAGTTTTACGTTGTTTTTTTTTTTGTTACCCAGCTAACTTTTTTCCTAATGTATTTTGCTTTTTGTTCCTCCTTTTCGTGTTTTAAATTTTAACTATAGATATATTCATATAAATATGTAAATATCTATTTAATGAAGCAATTGTCTTAGATAGATATGTTCCACTATTCTAGAGGTAGAATATATTAGGTATTTTAATCAGTACAGTGTTGTAGTGTTTTTATATATTACACGTTACAGCACCTAACGTATCTTATTATTGTTGAAAACTATAGGCAAACTAACAAATATATTTTTCTTTACAGATAAGACATAAAAAAGATGTTAGTAACATATAATTCTATTTTATAGAGTTAACACAGAGTTTTTGTGTAGTCAATTTTATACCTAAATCTATTAATTACAGTAGCAGAAAACAATTCCATGTTAATTAACAATTTAACTACACCGCAAAATTACACGTATATTGAGAGGTAGGACGAATGAAGGAATCACGTATTTAAATTATTTAATGAGATCAGAGTGATGTGGAAAATTAAATTACAAGGAATATAATATCTTGGATAAAATACCTTTTGTGTAAATGATATTTCTTCAAGTTAATTTATTTAGATTACAAAGAGGAATAATAATATTGTATATAAACAAACAATATATATATATATATATATATATATATATATATATAGTAATTTGTATATGATAATTAGCAGTAAGGTAACAGGAAATGGTTTTATAATTGTTTTGAATAAACAAATATAAAGTTATTAGTCATTATTGTGACCTATTAAAAATACGTTTCTTATTATTATTATTTGAAATTGAAATAGAAAAACTAAAGTGAAGATAAAGAACATAAACTAAGTTTTCTTAACTATCAATAAATCTACTTGCCTAGATTAAAACAAAAATGTAAGGAAATATATTTTGAGCCTCTCAACTTCTTACAGGATATATTATATAATCTCTGAGCTAATAAATTGAAGAAAACAGACACACACAACCGATGTTACAATTTAAAATTGGTTTACTGAGATTAGCTTTACAATAATAAATATTTTACGTTTCCAAATAGTTTTAAACAATATATTTATTTCTTATGCAAAATTATTATGATTATTTTATGCATAATAACTAATATTTAATAAGAGTTATAAGTTTCTTATGAACGTGAAAATGTTAAGATTTACCACGATTCCTTTCAAATTTTAAACATCTTGAGTTTATAAAGTTAGTATATACGGTATGTAAAGGGTTGTTAATTTATGATTAAACTTGAAATAATATAACAATAACTAATCAATAACACAAGTCTAATTCGCTGAATCGACGCAACAAATTCATAAATGAAAATGTTATAGGTTTTAATTTATTTGTTATAAATTTAGTTTTTAACGAAATTCTATTATTTACTCTTTTCACTGAAAAGTGCAAAAATATTCGATATGTAATTAAACTCATAAGATATATTATTCTGATGGTTGAGAGCAATATTGACGGTATGATTGCAACGAGTTTATGCTATATGAAACAACAATTTAATATATCTGCTGAACTGTTGCTAAGAAAGCGTTTTGAAAATGTCCCACTAAAAGGCCTTTTTTTACCCCTAAAGTATATTTCTGAATTCAAGAAGCCTAGAGCTATGAAATTTTAACATGGTTTGGGGTAGGTCTGTATACGGGTACTTAGTAAGGATTTCACGCATATTTTCCACTCCAAGGGTGTTTTCACCCCTAAAACAAGTATCACATCTTTGTAATTTATGTGTCTATTTAGATAAAAATTGGTGTTTTGCTGTATTTGGGCATAATTTTAATCCATAGCACCAAATTTAGGGATGTGCAAAAAAAAGTATTTGTTTATAAACTACATCAAACTAGGTGAATCTCGGGCCATCAGCTATTTCCTTATATATTTATAAATCTAACTTATTGTACTCTGTTATTACTACGTGTATTAGCAAAAAATAAATCAAGTGATTTCCAATGCACTAATTTCTTACTATTTATATTCATTGTGATGGTCTACGTTGGCAAAATATTTTGTTACATAGTATTGACATGCGCATTAAAAATGTTTTCAATTCACCAATTTACAAAAAGTTACAACAAATATATTTAGATGAACACAAGGTATAAATCATATAATACACTTACAATGTATTATCAGTACGTAGGATTACAGACAATTTAATCAGACGATATCCAAACAGTTTTTATTAAATGCATGAATTGTAAAAAAATATACATATTACAGTAAATCTTTATTATAAGTGTTTGTTTTTAAGATATGAATTAATCGTATGTGCGTACTATGTAGAACAAAACGATGAGTAGTCAAAGTTTTGAGGCAGATTCTGGGCGTTAGATTGTTCTGTGTGTAATGTCTCACTATTAAAACTCCCACTCCCAATTTATTTATTGAAGTTTATTGATTGTTCGTCATGGATAGGAGGGAATGGTTAATTTTTTGATTTTTGGTTATAAATTTTAAATCCGGTTGGTATCTCCTATTATGTATTTTAAAATGTGTACCGTTGTGGTAGCTTCACGAAACAAACAAAAAGAATAATAATTTATGGAGTGTATCAAAACTCTAAATATGTTTAGTAATAATATGATATGTGAGGTCTATGATCTTTCAAATATTCCTCCCGGCTTATATGCTTAATGGCATATTACTGAATTTCATAAAACATTGTAATAAAATTATTACAAGATTAATATTCCTACCAGTAAGCACCACAAAATCTATATCTTTCGTAAAGAAACTACATCTGCAGTATTATTCAAAAATCCAGTCCCTTGTAAAAGCAAAATAAAAGTATAAACTATACGTTACATACTATTATGAGGGGGACAATAATTGCTACTAACACTCTGTAGAATTTCCTTCTCAAGACGTAACAGAAGCATTCAACTAAATAAATTTAATGTGCGTAGCTATCAAAATTTGTATAAGTTCAAACAATAAATTTCTGCAGAATATCAAATGAGAGTAGTTTTCGCGAAATGTCGTTAAAGCAACGATTTTAAATTATTATACAGATAAAATTCTGAAACAAACTGGCGTGAGGTTAGTTGCCTTCAATTTTTAGTCATTTTTTAAGAGATTGTCTCATCGCAGGTTATGTGAGTCTTTATAATAATGGTGATAAATGTCCCATTTCGTCTAAAAATGTTTCTCCTTTGACGGAATTATACTATTATTGCATTTTAACAAGTTAAATGACCTTCTACGTCTTTCTCAGGACTGTATCGAGTTTAGTTATGTAAATTCTAAGTTGTGTAATCGTTTATTTCCTGAAAATACATTTTTTAATTATTAATTTACATAATTATCCTTGTCTGTTCTCAACTTGGCTTGAGGTTGGTATTTAGTCTCCTCCCCATTTGTCGTCACCAATTTACGACGTTTTTGACTTTGCATCCTGTAACTTGAAAAGTCCTAAACTCCATCGTTTTTCTGCAAATTCATTTGACAGCTTTTTTTTTTTAGTATTGCAATTTATATTAGTATGTTTTGTAGGCCTTGCGTCAGGCTTCCGGTACAGCTACAAGAATGTTGTTTATTATTTATATTAATCCGTTTATAAAAAAAGTTGTATTGTTTTTTTTCCAGTGTACATACATCTTTAAAATAGAAGAGTTTTAAATGGTTAGATTATATCATTCTTTATTTAGTAATTGTTTAAATTAGATTTATTCAATTGTTTAATTTAGTGACCACATGTTTAGTGTGCTTGTCTTAGTTTAATTTTAAATTATTATAATAATTTGTACCACTTTTTCAACGACTCTTTTTGTATGTTTAATTATTTATTAGAATCTTTTTATATACAGTATATAAAATAATAAATTAATATATTATTGATGGGTTATTAACTAATTCATTTACAACAAAAATAAAGAATCAAATCTGATAGTGTTTTATTACATATACTTGGAACTGATAATTTATTATACGTTAACTCTTTTCCTACTTTGTAGAAAGTGGTTTAGAAGTCATTAATCAACAGCCACAAAATAAGTTTGCCGAACTCTCAATCTCTTGTTTATCACCGTAACGTGTCGGTACTAAAGTGAGGCTACGGACTATACATATTTCATTGGCTATACACGATATAGCCTCTCAAGTAGACATTATTTTAAAACCCTACATTGTTGTTTTTTCAATCTAATAACTATTTCATTACGGATTCAATTTTATATTTTATGATTCACTAAATAAACCTTACGAAGTTGAATTTTGATAGAACACAATTTATTTTAATTCTATTGAAAAAAATCGTAAATTAAAAAAAGTGGTCGATATTGTAAATAAGTTGATTTAATTAATTTTTAATGTTGTTTTTAATAGCTAGTGAGAAAAATATTTTCTTGACTTGATTTAATGGGCTTTTAACATTATATAATAAATAAAACTTTTTTGTTTCATTATGTTTCAAGGCTACGTACCGCTATAATGTTTTACCTACAACGACAGACGGACATGCTCTCAAAATATATAAATATTTAGTACCAAAGTCACGGCCTTCTATTCTGATTCATCACATAAATGTCTCTACTAGTAAACTATAATAGCAACAGTAGTAAGAAAACATGATTTGGTACCTATAGAGGAATTACCAAAGTGGGAGATATAACCCAAGGATTGTGTAAATCTAGGTAGGATACTTCCGTATCGGAATAGATAAAAGAATAATTATGACAATAACGATCTCAAGAAACAATATTTCCATACAATACATCCTCAACAAATACTTTTATAAACTTTTAATGCTGTTTCTTTCAACAGTTTAAATTGTAAGTATATACATAGCTAAATAATATTATCATATTTTTCGTCTTTAGTTTCAAACTATGGTGTCTGCTTTTCACTTGAGCTTCATGAGTTGCCTATCCAGTGACCCGATGATTTTATAAAACATTAAGGGGAAACTATATCCCCACCCACTTTCCAAAAGTACGAATGCGCAGCGCAGGTCTACAGCAGACACAATTATTGCGCGCCCTTGAAAACGGACGATCGATTTAGCTGTGCGTTATATCTACCTTCAAAATGTTTTTTTATTATCGTAGAAATTACCACTTGGTCTACTTTGGGAAAAGGGTCGGACAACTCCTAGTGAATTTCCCGGACCACAAAATTACAATAATAATAATAATAATGTTTTCGTATGCAAAATCGACCAATCCCTAAAATCCATATTTCAAGAGCTTACTTTAATAATTAACTTATCACGAACTATAATGGTCCAACCAAATATATATTTTTATCCCTTTGCTTGACCCTAGCTTCTATCAAACTATAACGAAATTTTCTATCTTAATGTCCCCCTTTTTTGTCTAAAAAATGTATTACTAAATAGCAAACAATATTTTCCTAATTGATTTGATTCGGATTTTACAATATAATTTCAATACATTACTCATATTCCCATGAAATACAACGTTTTCGTAATCATATAGGAACATATCCTTCTTTGTATTACAGATCAAGACCCATACTTTAATAATCGGCACAGCATAATCTATTTACTTTAGCGTATGAAATATTATATTACTTAACATAATAATAATAATAATGATAGACTAATAATAATAATAATAATAATAATAATAATGTGTCTGGATATGACATACATTCAGGCATTAATAGAGATTTAATTGAAATAAATCATGTTACGCAAATAATTAATCATAAAAAAAAAATTAATAATATAACAAGAAAAAATTAACAAAAACTTAAATCGCCCTTTACTTTAAATGCCCTAGTGTTGGTATTTCTTAAAACCATCCTTTTTTAAAAAAAAAACGCCGGGCGAATGAATCTTCGAGGTCTTTGATGACCCACCCTCGCCCACTCTGCCTCTTTTATGATTTAACGTCATAACTGAGAGTCAAATCTTTCATATAGGAACCATGCCTCGTACTCTTGTCGTTTTGGGGACACAGTCACGTAGTTCAGCTCGGAAAATTTCATAAAGTACAGAGCCTCGTGAATAAAATGCTTGTATTATTCAAGGGCTTTGCCGGAATCACTGTCTCAAGACAATGTTAAAGCAAATCGACATTCATGGTTCCGGCTAACCACGTGGGGATTATCATTGGAATCAACGACATATTAAAAAGCAATGTTAAATATTTGTAAACCAATTTCACGTCACTTCTACGATTATTTGTTGAGTTAATACTTATGGAACCCTTAGCCTTTCCAACTTCCTTTTTCCCCCTTATCCGATGTCAATACCAACATTTTGTTTTGTTTAACGCCTTTAACCTGAAGTTATCCACCTTTACAACTTGCGATGTTAGGGTTATCGCCGAAGTTGAGGGTTATAGTTGCCTGAGCTGTTCTTTATTGAGGAACTAGTAAATAGTTAAATCGTAAGCTATACAAATTGTTTGATAAAATTATATATGCATAATCAAATAGAGTTGTGTTTCATTTATTTTTTAAATTATTTATTATTATTATTATTATTATTTGTATTTTAAATGTCATCAAAAGTTAATGTAAAGCCTAAAATACCATTTCACAATATTTGAGTTAAGATCATTCATAGTTTTTTTATTGAATGTACTCCTTATTCACTAAATTTCTTGGTTGATTTAGTAGAACATTGTATTGGTTGAAGTCAAACTGTTGTTTATAATATAAATAAATAGTTGAAATCAAAATGGGGAAAAAATAATTGTAACTGTTTAAAAAGTTTCAATAATAATAATAGTTGTAAACCTATATATATGATATAATTATATATATATATATATATATATATATATATATATATATATATATATATATATATATATATATATATATGTAAAGTAAAGTAGCAAATATAATAATCGCTGATTATTATTGGTATACCACTTATGAACTCCGAATGCATGTAAATGAAAAACTAAATAATTCAGTTGCAGTAAGAGTTGTATTGTACTGTACGAAAGTCAAATTATAAGCTAAGGTGTGTAGTCAATAAATTCTTTACTCGTTATCGCCAGTACTTTAATGCAACACTGACATATCCCTCAGATAGTTTTTGGTAAATGTATCTATTCAGTATCCCCTAACAGGCAAAAATAATATATATATATATTAATTTTTTTAACTTTTCTTTTGCCTTAAGACTGGTAATACATATTGCTTTTTTTAAGGTGATTGAATAATTCTATATATTTGGCATTTTCTTTCATAAGTAATCCACATTGAAATTTATTATATAAATTAAATTATATTCATCATATTACGCGTACAATATTGTTTAAAACAACAGTAATTTCATACCAAAGGTGTGTGTTTGGGAAAGGATTAAATATAATGGTGTCAGACGCTGTAGTGAGGCGTAATCAGTTGAGTTTAATTAATTGTGTGATTATATTGTAGGCTTATAAGATAAAGAATCTGATTCTACTCTCTCTAAAAATATATCTAATTATAAATACAATTTCAACGACTGTAAACTCATTACTCACAAATTAATTGGGAGACAAACTATAAATATATCAACTGTTAAAATATATATATATATATATATATATATATATATATATATATATATATATATATATAAGTTTTATGCAGAAGATATCTCTCCACACCTTTTCAACCATAGTGGGCCCTTGAGTAAACGTGGTAAAGGTAATGTTGGTAAAAGGCTGGTTGATCTGATTACTGGGCCAAAATGTTCGAAAGTCACAACCAACTTAATTATCAAAGTTTTATTGTGTAACGTAACTTCTTTCATTGACTCAATTTACTTTATCTGCCTGAACAAATCTTTTAAATTTGTTATAGCCTTACATAATAAATTTAATTTTAAGTCATACACAACTTTAAGGATTTATGAAATAATATTCTAACTCCTGCACGTAGATATTAATTATAAAATCATGTGTAACAATTATTATTCCTATATGAATAATTATGAAAATTACTTAATAGGGGTAGAATTGATGTAGTAACAAATATCGTTTATTATGAAACTTAACTAAATCTAATCGGATGCTGACATTAAATTTTATAACAAACTTCCTTTTATTATGAAATTTATAATAATATGAACTAATACAAGTTTATCTTATTTATTATTAGTGGCATAGTATATAATAAGATATTCTACACTACCGTAGCTTCTTACTGGGAACATCTTTGTATTATAATCTGTTCTAAGAAATAAATAGAGTGCGTCGTCTGATGGGACACTTTTATTTACAATGCGTGACATTTCAAGGCGGAAAGTGAGAAATATGAGTCTTTTAAAATAACTGAGATATATGGGTCATGGGTCACGAATTTTTCACTTTATTACACGTAAGGGATAACAATAAAACCAGAACTTCTAATTAAAGTTATAACTCAATTATTTAGTTCTGGTTGACACACAAAATAACAGCAAGGAGATTAATCATTTCCTGTTAGAAAAACTTTGGTATTTCATAAAATATTCTCAGTTAATTTCTATCTGCAACTATCGTACTCACTTACGTGTACACTATCGTGTATGTTAGACACTTTAAAAAGAAGGAAAGTTTACAGAGAAAGAGAGTAGAGACGATTTTTTTATTTTTTACTGTTTAATCTAAATTAGGCAACATTTGTAATTTATGTATTAGTTGACATTTATTTAGAATTGCAACCTTCTTTGGTATATACACCATAACATTACAAATGGGGCATGAATTGAAATGAGCTATGTGATGGGCAGTTTAAGGTGTGTGACAATTTTGGTATCGGTCAGGTTGTGGTTGATGATATGGTACCCTGATTTGAAAGTCTATTTAAAACCCTGAATAACGGTATGATTATAAGATGGACAACAATATCGGGATAGCCTGAATTATTATCTAGAATATTTACTTTTTGATCACATTTAATTTCATTTGCAATTAAGTGAGATTTATGTACTATAATTTTTGTTTTAATACTGTTGATTACTTTGTAATTTTTACTAATTTATTTAATTAAATAAAATGAATAGTATTTTACAAATTATAAATTAACAACAAAATCAATTTTTCAGAAATACTTTTAAGCATGACTTTCAAAATAATATTAAATAAATAAAATGCTTTTAATTTGCATCAATTTCATTTAACAAATGTCAGTTGTTATAGTATTATGTATCAGGTACACTGTGATTTTACTCATAATGCTGGGGTTCAAACACCAAAATAAAGAATGTAATAATCATAATTGACTAACAGAAAAAATTAAGTGTATATAGCCACAAGTCTACTCTGTTAACCGTTTTCATTCTGATGGCCAGCACTGCTGATCATATTCTCACTACTACGTGATTATTTTCTGTTCATTCTTTTTGAACCCTAGCTAGAAGTGAGACAATTCTGTCAAGAATGAAAAGTCGTTTGCTCTAGAAGAACCAAAACTAAGCAATTGCTAGGCAACCAAATGAAGCCGTACCCCCGCCTTCCCCATTTTTGGCCAACATTTTCCCCACCATTTTTGTCTTCCATTTGTGGCGCTACTACACGTTACACCCTGACATACCGATTGAGATGTCATGCATATTATTACTCGTCATATTCTTAAATAAAGAGAATATACAAGCCACCATGTTCTGTTTTAGTGTCGGCTGTTATTAGTGTCATTTATTAGTTTACTTCCTCGATACCAAGGCGCACCAACATCTTTGATTATTTTCCAATTAAATATTTTACATACAGTAGACGTTGGTTACTTCATGCGCTGCTAATAGCTCTGTTCATATTACAGTAACATTTAGTATTCGACTTTGTCGACGTAGGGGGGCACCACCATAATGATTACTTATAATATTTTACCGTATTTTACCTACAGTACTGTCATTCGTAAATTTATATATGATATATGATTTATATATATATATATATAGAGAGAGAGAGAGAGAGAGAGAGAGAGAGAGAGAGAGAGAGAGAGAGAGAGAGAGAGAGAGAGAGAGAGAGAGAGAGAGAGAGAGAGAGAGAGAGAGAGAGAGAGAGAGAGAGAGAGAGAGAGAGAGAGAGAGAGAGAGAGAGAGAGAGAGAGAGAGAGAGAGAGAGAGAGAGAGAGAGAGAGAGAGAGAGAGAGAGAGTGAGAGAGAGAGAGAGAGAGAGAGAGAGAGAGAGAGAGAAGAGAGAGAGAGAGAGAGAGAGAGAGAGAGAGAGAGAGAGAGAGAGAGAGAGAGAGAGAGAGAGAGAGAGTAACGTAGCACCTTGGCTACTGTGTTAAGATAAATATAGTACACTACTGTGTTAATATAATGTGTACTATATTTACCAAAAGAGCACCATTTAATCCTAACCTAAACCGAAAAAACTCGGTTATAGCGTGACTAGTTGTTTTAGTCTTATTGTGGACAATTTTTTAACCGATATTCTGCTCTTCGAACTTATTTCCCAACCAACGTACTGTTTCTGCATCCGATTTACCAAACCAATTGTACACCAACTAACCAAATATCACATTAACAAACAAAATATCTTTTTAGCAACCTAAACTTCCGATTACCAACCAATTTAACATTTTAACCACCGATTTTCAAATACCAAGAAGTAAAGGAAACTCTTTGAGCTTGTAGGTTACAAGTGTCACAGATTTAGACCCGGTTATTTTGTAACTAAAACAACTGCACCGACTTTCAACCCGACTGTATACAATCTTGTTTTTGAAAGTGTGAAATGCACAAATATGCGATATCGCCATTTTATTCAATTACCTGTCTTTGCTTTCCCTCCCCACCATAGTTACTTCATTAATATTAGATTTCATAATATATACTACTTCTGTGGGTACAATTTAAAATGTTTCTACCCAAAGTAGGGACGTTAGAATATTTTGAAATATAGGAACTAAAATTCAATTTATTTATAATCCACTTCCCTTGAGTGCCAGGGAAATAATTTGATAGAAAAAGGCTTTGAATGTTCGGTGGAGAAGATGAAAAAGGAAATAACTAGTAGCCTATTGATGATCCGTTGATCTTTAAATTTGCCCGTATCTACTTTAAAACAAATGAGCCGTGGATAGTTGTTTCTCGTAAAACTTCGGATTTCACTTCCTTTCTTTTATGGACGATTTCAGGAGTTTAATCCAAATCAATGTTGGGGCCGGAACGAGTAGCGATAATTTTTGAACTTTCGTGTACTAGAGTGACTCCATAAAATCAATATGGCTACAAAAATCTAATCCCGTCATTTAAATAATGGACGTTAGGCTTGCTTTTTCAGCGGAGCTTCACAAACTCGCACGAAGAAATATAAAAACACGAGGTTGTGACACTGAAAGAAGTGAGAACCTATATCGAAAAAACACCGCATGAATCATTTGCAGACCAATCAGGGCAGGAGTTATTCAATACGCACTTTGTGAACTAAATACCCCCTCCACTTTTCATTTAGATTGACACAGTAAGAAACTAATTTATATTAAGATTGTCAGGTAAAGGGCTCAATGAAAGTAACTAACAAACACTTAAGATTGCCAATTTTGATGTTTTTCTTTAAAGTGATGTTGTCTCCTCTAGTATCTACGTAAAATTTAAGACACTTACCTATATACCCAAACAAACTAGTAGACGCTATATAGTTCTCTTTGTGAACTAACTACCCCCTCCACATTTCATTTAGATTGTCACAGTAAGAAACTAATTTATATTAACATTGTCATGTAGAGGGCTCAATGAAAGTAACTAAAAAAACTTAAGATTGTCAATTTTGAGGTTATGTTTCATTAAGAGTGATGTTGTCTCCTCAACACAGATGAGACAGAATTTGCCAAAATAGTTAGAGGGAATCTAAAACGATCAATGTAAGCGATACAATGAACATCAAAGAGAAATAGAATTTTCATTGGGGGATGGTCCTTGTAAAAGTAGAAACAAAGATAAAAAACTCCCACAAGAGTATGCAGGCCCTTAAAAAATTAAAAAGATATATCAACAATAAATTACGAGATAGAGGTTAACTGATATGGCAGATGGATAGGAGACATAGTCCATGTCTCACGATTAAGACCTTACAATACGACATAATGACTCAAGCAAATGCAAATAATAATAATAATTATTATTATATTAAAACAATACTTATTTATAATAATTTATGTGATTAGAAGTGTTGTACTATATTGAAATCTTATAATTATTTTAATGATATGTGATTTTAAGCATATGCGCATTCCAAACGATTTCCAGAAGTTCTCCAACTATCGTGCCTAATTTTAGTAATTTTCTTTTACTAAACGATTACAGGTGAATTTATATTACAAATATTTGCTCAGTTACAGGACATCAAGCAAAAGAAATCAATACCCGTATACAAAAAAAAAAAATCTTCACACAAATAATATGGATTATCCTATTTCCTCTAACCTACACCCTACAATCACATCAAATTGTGCCTATAATAATTTCAAATGGAGCAAAATGTCAACCATTTCACGAAGAATATATATACCAATTCACGGTTGTCTAACCAACATACCTCATTTACTTCTAATACAACACTTCCCAAACAACAAGATACAATCCTACACTTGTACAGACACTACAAGTGCGACACAATGTCAAACAGTTCAGTCAATACAATAACGTTTGTCAATAACAGACGAAATGCAGCTAAGAGCAATTCTGAACAACGTACGTAAGACTAATGGACACACAAGATCACCCAGGGCGATAAGCAGCATTGAAGAATTATTTCATTGGTGCTGTGATAGAGTCACAGGTGAAGAATTACACGTAAAAAGCAAAATGAAAGTTTATATCATTTCATAGCGTCTGGGTACGTAACAATTTCCAATATATTTATTGCATACGATAGTCAGAAGATAAATTATACCAGATTCACCTTAAACACACGTATAGGCCTATATCAATCAATAAATATAAGTCAAAAACAAAGTGAAAGTATCCTATACCGTACATTGTTTCATAGCGTCCTTGTAGGCCTGAAAATAGCTAACGTTGTAATCTCCATCAACACAGTGTTTCCTTTAATCATTACGTGTTTGTACGTAACAGTTTGCTATATGATTATGATGTATTATAGTTTGAAGATATTATTTATATCTTTAATATTTATATTAAATTATATCAGAATTACCTTATCCTAAAACTCAAGTTTTACTCAATAATAACACTCGTGAAAAGCATAGTGAAAGTTTCAAGACATCTTTATACGTCTCGATGTTCAATTTATGTTATGTATCACAGTATGCCGACAAATAATATCAGAATCACCTTATACATTAACTTATAACATCAAATCTAATTAATACAAATGTGAAAGTATAGATTGATTAACACGACTACACACGTCACAGTTTCCAATGTATGTATTATGGATCACAGTGTGACGACAGATAATATAATAATGTACCTATACATTAAGTTATAACATCAACCATAAATAGTACACGTTAAAATGAAAGTGAAGATTTATATTGCTTCAAAACTTCTATGTACATCACGATTTTCAATGTATTTATAATATCACATTGTGACGACAGTTAATATCAGAATCACTGTATAAAATAACTTATAACATCAACCATAATAATAGTACACTTAAAAATCCAAGTGAATGTGTATATTGCTTCAAGACGTCTATGTACGTCACAGTATGCAATGTATTTATAATATCACTGCGTGACAACAGTTAATATCAGACAGAACCTATACACTAATAATTAATAAAATCAGCCTTAATAGTACACTTTAAAATTAAAGTGAATGTTCGTCACAAATTTTCAATAAATTTATTATGTATCACAGTATGATGGTAAATAATTTCTGAATCCCCTTAAATACATATATATTTTATCAATCAATAATGAGAAATAATGTTCTAAAAAATCTAAAATTACTGTCAACGTATATCACAATTTGATATATATATATTATTTTTATGTCCACGTAGTCTATATATTAAGAAAAATGTCTAACACATAAACCTGTGAAACTTCTTTACGGAAAATGTTATTTAAAATAAGAGCTGAACGTATAAACGTAAATAAGTTTAGCGTTTATAAAATACGTTTTAATCATGACAATTATATATATATATATATATATATATATATATATATATATATATATATATATATATATATATATATTAATAATTATTGTGTACTGTAGTTGAACTACTTTAACGGATGATGAAATAAAATAAGAGTTTAATCCCTACACTTGCCATTAAGAAAGATTTAATAACTAAGCCAAGTTTGTGGTTAGTTATATTATTTATATATACTAAAACCTTTAGAGACATATAATAAATGAAAGGTCTCTGTTCTATGTTTATGGTTTACATGGAAATCGCATTAAGTTATAACTTGTGTTTTGTTGTTTTATGTAATTGATGACGATAAGCACAGTAAGAAATACGTCTAGCATTATTTACAAACATGTACTAAATATAATACAGAAAGTAAAACAAAAATGTTTTGTAGCCCATAGACTCTCCGGATTTAATTTGTTGTAGAACAAATCAAAATATACGGGTCCACTTTTTGTTATTTCTGTAAAACAGTGAAATGTAGAAAATGTTTTCAATCTAATTACATTTAATGTTAACTAATATCAGATATTATTTTTAAATACATGCAAAGGAATAAAATGTTAAATTAAACGACATATTACCCTTCCACGCCGACATGTATGACTAAATCATCATGGATAGCTATTTTGAAACTTCATAATTTTACACAGTAGTACAATGATAACTATTGGGATAGTTATTATGTCAAGAAAATTTATTGAAATATATGTAACAACAAATCATTCGTGATAGTAATTTTTTTTTAAATACATAAATATATGAACGTGTTTATTATTTTATATATTTAGAACTTGAATGATGATATATTCATTAGTAAATAAATAACGATTTAAAAAGTTTATATTTATTTGATCCTCACAGCTTTTAAATGCATACACTTATACTGTATATTTATCTTTATTAGTTAAAATAAACATATTTACACATACATTATTATCGGCAACTTCTATAGCTTATTATGTACTGTGTGAAACACATCTCTCTGTATTTTGCTTTTAGGTAGTTTCTGGTAACAATCCTAAAGAATGATTAAAACACATAAAGAGTTTTTAGGATTATTATAAATACACAAGTTTTTTGTGGAACCAATTTCACCTTTTCATACATTAGAATTGTTAAACGTGCCGGAATGTATTCACGTACTTCCCATTCATGTCGTCAAATTACCTTCCATCATAATACGTGCCTCTTCTCTCTTAATCGAACGTGATATAACCTTATCCAAATGGACTCTTATGTTTTGCAAACTTATGTTTTGTGAGTTAAGCTCTTTTATAGTATATTGATAAGTAATTTAAATTATTAAATACATGTTATGACATTTTATTACTATTTGTTTTTAAAATTCAATTTACATTTATTGTGATTCTCCAATTACATGAAACAGTAATCTAAAATAACTTCATATTTCAAAATTTGTGAAAGATTACAAAAACAACATGACCGCATTTTAAAAAAAGTTCTCCTCGTTTCAACAAAATACCATAAAACATCCCTGTAAAGAGTAAGAAAATATTTAATTCTCTGGATTTAAGAAAGTGTGTCATAGGAAAATTATCCATTAATTTAACTGCATAAAAAATAGAACAGTGAGAGAAATCGGCTGTTGCTTTCAAATGTAATTTTTACATCAATTACTTCTTTTTGTTCAAACGAAGAAATATTTTTAATATCTAATGAATTAGAATACCATGAATGACAGACTAATTTTTATATAACTATATCACTAAATAATTTGCAAATACACAGACGATCTGTATAATATACATGAAATATTTTTATAACATACAAGTCCCTTGAAAATTAACCATTTTACTTAATTAATCTGATTTTAAACACTGACTTTTTACTAATAATTGGAATTGATAAATTTGATTTTTAAAATGTCAAACATTCAATGACATGTGGTTATTCTGGGATCCTTGGGTAGAATCTGCTGCTGTTGCCTTCGTTTTAAGCTGGTTATTCCATTAACAAGTTGATCATTGCTATCTCTTTTATCATTAAATATTTCATTTGATCACTTTACCTTTTTTCCACTAATGACGTTACACAAACATTTTCTTTGTAACTTCACTAGAATGGATAAATTAAAATATTTTTTTACAACATTTTAAAATTTTGATATTTAAACTTTTTGTTAATTAAAACTCATTCTAAGGTTTTACAATTTCATATCACAAATTAATTTATTTAAATTATGAATCAAACTGGCGTGAGGTTTGTTGCCACCACATTGAAGAAATATTTATAGGAGAGTCTCCTCTCGGAGGTTATGTGGCCCATTATATAGTCAGAAATTTCCCATTTCTTTTACCAATAACTCTGCCTTGATGGAAATATACAACTATTGCATTTTAAGCAATTTTATGCCCTATTTCTTCTTTATCTGGACTCTAGCGAGTTTTGTTATGTTAATTATATGTTGTGTAATCGTTTGTTTCCTTATATTACCTTTTTATTAATTTACATAGTTATACTTTTCTGTTCAAACTTGGCTTTAAGTAGGTATAAGTCTCCTCACCATTTGCTGTCACCAATCTATAAAATTTTTAACTTTGCATCGTGTAACTTGAAAAGTCCTAAACTCCATTATTTTCCGCCATATTATTTTAACAGATTTTTCTTTTTAGTTTTTCCTATTAAAACTAGTACGTTATTTAGGCCTTGCTTCAGGCTTCCAGTACAGCTGTGTGTTATTTCGTTTTTCAGAAATTTCCAAAATCTAAATTCCGACTTTTCATTATTGTTTTGTTAATTTTGTGGCGCACTACATATCAGGTTTGTAGACGCAGAGAAGATTCTCTCCGTTTTATTTATTACGTAAATTTTAACAATTTGCTGAGCTCTAACACTCTTCCTGTCATGATTTGAATTAATAATCTTGAGACCCACAATATTTGTTAATTACTTAGTTTTAATTATTTTAAAACT
This sequence comes from Aphrophora alni, assembly GCA_963513935.1. Lineage (NCBI taxonomy): Eukaryota > Metazoa > Arthropoda > Insecta > Hemiptera > Aphrophoridae > Aphrophora > Aphrophora alni. The sequence continues at coordinate 90,308 of CAUPSG010000298.1, forward strand.
GCCATTTTTAATTCTATTAGTTATCATGCAAAGATATGAAAACTACTAATTACATAATTCCAAATTTTTTTTTCTGTTATTTATTGAAACCATTTTATTTATTAAGTAAATTTCATACAAATTGTTTTCAAATTATTTTTTAATAAAGTTTTACTGTACTTGTAAATTTGCACCTTTCCGTCAAAATTTTAAATATGAAGTTATTCAAAAATCTACTTTTATGATTTTGTGTTAAGTTTTTATTTTATGAATTTTTTTTTCAAAATTCGTCTAATATTGAAAAAAAAATTCTTTTTTTTACTCTATTCAAGGCGGCATAAATTAATATAAATTTCTAGTAACAGATATGAATTGAGCATATATTGTACTACATGTACTTATCGTCTATTTTTTATATTTCATATTTTCTAAAGTCATCAAATCTTGATTTATACTTTCGAAATTGCCAACTTTGGCCTTTCTTCTCTCACCGAGTCCGCGATGCATTAGATCAGCGCGAGGCATAGTCTATATTCACCAACCCGTCTTAGACAGAAACTGTGTTACAACTTTTTCGATTCCTTGCATTAGAAATCTATTTTAATTACTTCATTTATTTATCCAAAATACAGCCTCACACATCGAAATACTGTTGTAGTATATATTAATGTAAATTTATCATTGTCATCAAAGTTTATTTTTACCAATGCAATGGGTATTTATTTTCACAGAAATAAAGTATTTCATATTAAAACTTAAATTTACAAAATAAAACAAGTTTAGGAACAATTGTATATATTTTATTGATTTGTGAACTACCTCTCAATCAATACATAACCTGTACAATTTTCTATGTAAATAATTATAATTGCGTTGTTGTGGCTCAACAGTAGTACACATTGTATTGTAGACTAACCAAGATTACTACCTTCGAGGTGTTTTTATAATATTATTATTCTAAACTTTAATATAAATTTTAAACGTGTTTATCTTGATATATTTAATGACATTCATCGAAGGAAAATCACATTTACAGTATGTTCCAAATAATATTATTATGTTTAAATTGAATTTATAAATATAAAATGTAAGTTTATTTGGAATTAGAGAAACCTTATTAATTGGTTTGAATTCCCATAGTGTATTAGATTCGGTTGCTTCTACAGTGATAATAATATCTAAAGTAGGAGAGGTGTAGTGTGTAAATACAAAGTGGATTGAATCAAATGTAATAAGAAACATTTCTAAGTAAACAAAGATATTCGTCGTCAATTTATATGTCATATACAGACTGTTATTCAATTAAGATTTGCATAAGCTGATTTAGCAACACAACAACTTTTGAATTCGTTCTATTATTTTGATATGTCGCTCTGAAAAAATAATTTATAATTCTTGTTTCTATTTTCATTGAAATGTTTAAAATTTTACTTTAGGTAATTATAAGATCAATGCATTTATTTATAGTATTTTATTTTTCCCTGACTTTATTTTGCGAGATTTTTCGAAACTGAAATTTAGGGAAGCTTATTAAACTATAACCTCATATATTTCCTTCTCCTAGTTTAGTTAACTATGATTTTGAAGGGTGCAATTCACCACTTTTGAGTTTTTATCAATAATGTTCATGTGAACAATGATATTTATTTTAAAATTAGTATGATGAAGCAATTAAAGAGACAGATGGACATGTAAATTTGTATTTCTAAATTGAAAAAAAAAGAAAAAAAAAATGTCAAATATGAAAAAATACATATATCACAAAACTAAATTGAGTAAAAATTATAACAATCGAGTCCAGGCTTAAGTAGTTTTGAGGTCAATTCTCAGGTTCTTATGTATACTTTGTAATTTGTGTGGGTACGTTTAGTTAAAAAACCATAGACTTATCATATTTGTTAATTGAATTTTGAACTCTTGCAAGTTTTATTGAATTACATCCTAATTTAAATTTACTGTAAGAAATATTATAGAGATATTTATCTAGTATATCTCTGATACTCCACTGTTCAATTGAGACATATCATACAATCAACTTTCATTCCTTTTTGTATGGCTTTTGTAAATAGCTAGAATAATGTGGCGACTTGAGCGAATTTTATTGTTTGTTATTTATAAATGTAACAGAGTTCCGTCTGTTCAGGATCTTTAAATACGATCTTTGATTAAGGT
>CAUPSG010000299.1:27500-30000 GCA_963513935.1 Aphrophora alni
TGACTGACTGACTGACTGACTGACTGACTGACTGACTGACTGACTGACTGACTGACTGACTGACTGACTGACTGACTGACTGACTGACTGACTGACTGACTGACTGACTGACTGACTGACTGACTGACTGACTGACTGACTGACTGACTGACTGACTGACTGACTGACTGACTGACTGACTGACTGACTGACTGACTGACTGACTGACTGACTGACTGACTGACTGACTGACTGACTGACTGACTGACTGACTGACTGACTGACTGACTGACTGACTGACTGACTGACTGACTGACTGACTGACTGACTGACTGACTGACTGACTGACTGACTGACTGACTGACTGACTGACTGACTGACTGACTGACTGACTGACTGACTGACTGACTGACTGACTGACTGACTGACTGACTGACTGACTGACTGACTGACTGACTGACTGACTGACTGACTGACTGACTGACTGACTGACTGACTGACTGACTGACTGACTGACTGACTGACTGACTGACTGACTGACTGACTGACTGACTGACTGACTGACTGACTGACTGACTGACTGACTGACTGACTGACTGACTGACTGACTGACTGACTGACTGACTGACTGACTGACTGACTGACTGACTGACTGACTGACTGACTGACTGACTGACTGACTGACTGACTGACTGACTGACTGACTGACTGACTGACTGACTGACTGACTGACTGACTGACTGACTGACTGACTGACTGACTGACTGACTGACTGACTGACTGACTGACTGACTGACTGACTGACTGACTGACTGACTGACTGACTGACTGACTGACTGACTGACTGACTGACTGACTGACTGACTGACTGACTGACTGACTGACTGACTGACTGACTGACTGACTGACTGACTGACTGACTGACTGACTGACTGACTGACTGACTGACTGACTGACTGACTGACTGACTGACTGACTGACTGACTGACTGACTGACTGACTGACTGACTGACTGACTGACTGACTGACTGACTGACTGACTGACTGACTGACTGACTGACTGACTGACTGACTGACTGACTGACTGACTGACTGACTGACTGACTGACTGACTGACTGACTGACTGACTGACTGACTGACTGACTGACTGACTGACTGACTGACTGACTGACTGACTGACTGACTGACTGACTGACTGACTGACTGACTGACTGACTGACTGACTGACTGACTGACTGACTGACTGACTGACTGACTGACTGACTGACTGACTGACTGACTGACTGACTGACTGACTGACTGACTGACTGACTGACTGACTGACTGACTGACTGACTGACTGACTGACTGACTGACTGACTGACTGACTGACTGACTGACTGACTGACTGACTGACTGACTGACTGACTGACTGACTGACTGACTGACTGACTGACTGACTGACTGACTGACTGACTGACTGACTGACTGACTGACTGACTGACTGACTGACTGACTGACTGACTGACTGACTGACTGACTGACTGACTGACTGACTGACTGACTGACTGACTGACTGACTGACTGACTGACTGACTGACTGACTGACTGACTGACTGACTGACTGACTGACTGACTGACTGACTGACTGACTGACTGACTGACTGACTGACTGACTGACTGACTGACTGACTGACTGACTGACTGACTGACTGACTGACTGACTGACTGACTGACTGACTGACTGACTGACTGACTGACTGACTGACTGACTGACTGACTGACTGACTGACTGACTGACTGACTGACTGACTGACTGACTGACTGACTGACTGACTGACTGACTGACTGACTGACTGACTGACTGACTGACTGACTGACTGACTGACTGACTGACTGACTGACTGACTGACTGACTGACTGACTGACTGACTGACTGACTGACTGACTGACTGACTGACTGACTGACTGACTGACTGACTGACTGACTGACTGACTGACTGACTGACTGACTGACTGACTGACTGACTGACTGACTGACTGACTGACTGACTGACTGACTGACTGACTGACTGACTGACTGACTGACTGACTGACTGACTGACTGACTGACTGACTGACTGACTGACTGACTGACTGACTGACTGACTGACTGACTGACTGACTGACTGACTGACTGACTGACTGACTGACTGACTGACTGACTGACTGACTGACTGACTGACTGACTGACTGACTGACTGACTGACTGACTGACTGACTGACTGACTGACTGACTGACTGACTGACTGACTGACTGACTGACTGACTGACTGACTGACTGACTGACTGACTGACTGACTGACTGACTGACTGACTGACTGACTGACTGACTGACTGACTGACTGACTGACTGACTGACTGACTGACTGACTGACTGACTGACTGACTGACTGACTGACTGACTGACTGACTGACTGACTGACTGACTGACTGACTGACTGACTGACTGACTGACTGACTGACTGACTGACTGACTGACTGACTGACTGACTGACTGAC